>JBCEWB010023286.1:0-31802 GCA_039654565.1 Peronia peronii | reverse complement strand
ATAGATAGATAGATAGATAGATAGATAGATAGATAGATAGATAGATAGATAGATAGATAGATAGATAGATAGATTTGACTGTTCACCAGAGTTTGAGCCTCACTGTCTGAGGGTAGCAGCCTCTGATCTGATATTAAAACGAGCAAAAAGAATCGGTCTATCCTAGCGGTTTCTCTACTGGAAATGTCTTACTGAGCCAGATCTACTCGGCCGGCCATTTTTTCGGCTCTGATGTATCTGATGTGTCGCATAGCTTTATTGGATTTGTTCGGGTGCGCGCGTGTGTGTCTGGATGTGTGGCTTTTAGATGAATTTTTGGGGTATTCATTTATAGACAATGATATTGTCTGTTTTGTTTTTAATATTTAGGGCGCAAAATAGAGTTCCACAATCTTTGTTCTCTCTTCCACCGAAGAATGCTCGCAGTAGCCCATCTTGGTATCAGATAAATGTTGCAGGTCAGCTCTGCGATTCACTTGAAAAAGAAAAAGAAATAAGAGTTTCTGTCGAAAATATGAGTCTTCATTATGTCCCTCTTTTTGTACGCTACTCTGTATTTCTGTACATACGAGATTTGTTCGTGTATAGATCCATATATTTATGTGTATGTGTATCTGGGTGTTCATGTGTAAGTTTCATGTTGATACCCGATTTTTAACTGCCAAGAGAGCGTAATACACATTCGGGAACTCAGAATATTTTCGCCCTTATCTCATCCTTGTGTAGACTGAATAGGGAAAAGTAGAGTAGGAGATAGGGACGTTAGGCACCTGTACATACCAAACAAAAATAATAAGGGACCCACGAGTGACTAAAACAACGCAGCGACACCCTCAGACCCTCGTGGGAGGACCTTTTAACACGGTCCACAAACAATAGAATAGGAATAGCAGCAGGAATAAAAACGTGGACCAATAAAAGTCAAAACAATATGGCAAGTAGAAATAGTAATAGGGGCCATACTGAAGTAGAATAGCAAACAAATAAACAACAATAAACACACATTTTCAATAAAAATAATACAATGGGGAGTAGTTGGATAGGTACCGGTAGTCTGCTGGCGATTTTTTTCCCTTTTTTTTTCTTTGTTTGTTTGTTTGTTTGTTTGTTTGTGTTTGTCTTTTTTTTTTTTCAAAAGTAAAGACAGATTTTTTTTTGGCCACAACAAAGAACCGTCGAGATATCCTCCACCAGGAGGTTGAAAGACGTATATAGAACGTAACGCAACGTACTTCTTTTTTGAGCAAATTCTCTTAGCACTTGAATGTATACAACAGCTTCCCCATGGTTTCATAGTGCCGTAGTATATAATACAGGTGCATGTACGGGCACATTCAATCAGATTCGGTGATGTTGCGAATTTTAAAATATTTAAATTAATGTGATTTGTGTCACAGAAGATGAGGAATCGAAAAGAGAGAGCGAGAGATAGATGGGGGGGGGGGGGGAGAAAGAGAGAAAGAGAGAGAGAGAGGGAGGGAGATATAATTAATATTTGTACTTGTACGATGTTTCATCCTGTGCCCCTTATGTTCCCTAGATGGTTTATATGATGTATCCAGTCAGCGTGCAGCATCACCAAGTTCAAAGTTTAACTTGTTCGATCCAGTGGCTGCAGTTCAACTTTCTTATGTAGCACTTAGATGGATCGTATTATTTATATCTCTGCTGCAGCAATGTTTAAAAGCTAATGTTGTTTATTGCTTTCTGTATAGATATAGTCATAATTTTTATAAAGTACTGTAATTATGTTTTAAGCTTATTGCTATTCATATTGGTTCGATAAATTTAATGGATTTAAGAAGATTAAATCCAAAACTTCATGACCAGTATTGATTTTCTTTGTCATTTATCTGTATAAGATATTTATAAATTGTAAGCGGTCTTATGTTTATTGATGTTCTGATTGTGCTGTTCTTCTGTTCCAGTGTACTGGAGTGTGAAAGAGTGTACAGTCCAACTGACGTACACTGTATTCGTGGGACTTGGGCTGGTTTTAGCAGTTCCTATTTCTGCAGGTAAGCCACAATATACGTTCTTTATTTATTATGTTTGTTTTAGTAGTTTGATGGGACTGGTCGTTTTAGCAGGTACATCACAATATAATAGTACTTCGTATGTTTGTCCTAGCACCCCAGCAGATCAGTCAATTTTGCTGAGAATGATTTTAGCTGTACCTAGCTGTGCAGGCAGATTGCACCACGCATTTTGTGTGTTTATTCAAGAAGGAAATTAAATGTGAATCCTGTCTTACCACATCCAGAGATGATAGACTGATGGCTTCTTTTCTTTTGTGCTGGAATACATTAACAATCAGTGGTATCGTATCCTGCTGTTGTTATATCAGTCTGAGAAGATCATTGAATTTTCATCTTAGCTTACTGTAGCCATTTTAATTGTTACTGATGAGGCGCATCTACATTCTTATTTACTGGAGAAGAGAGAGAGAGAGAGAGAGAAAGAGAGAGAGAGAGAGAGTTAGAGAGTTGGGACAATAACCTAGGGTTTAACTAAAGATCCTTTGGAGGCCCAATGCAGTTGATTAGTGTCCATGAACAAGAATGTCCTTTGGCATCAAAAAGTGCAATCGGTGCCCATTGGATCCCGTTGGATTCCAATAGATAATTTGCATCTCATGTTGCGATTGCTGGATCTATTTTTTTTTCTGTGCGCGCTCGCGCCCGCGTGTGTGTGTGTGCGTGTGTGTTTCTCTTTGTCCCTGTGTCTGTGAGAAGGGGAGGAGGAGGGTGTTTATTCTCCCATCTACGAATACGAATACTTTATTTGTCCGTACAGAAATACATAACAGTGTTTTCTGTGCCAATAACATACTAAACACGGTAGTCGACTTTTGTACATGTATATACACTTGAAAACTTTCTATCACATTTTTGGATGTGTCGTTGTAACCTATCCATGTAACACACAGCTGTAATTTACAAATGTACCTATTTTTGCAAGTAAAACAGTGATCTATCTATCGTAGTATGTATAGATCTGTCTACGCATACATATCCATTTATCTATCTCTCGTTGCATATAATATTGATACATGTCGTAATCCTGTTTTTTCAGTGGCAGACACCATCTGGAAAGATCGGGTATTCTCTGGTATGAAGATAGCAGCTCTCGTTCTCATCACTACGGGCGTCCTCCTGATCCTCTTGCCGGAAAACTGGCATGAGTTCATATGTAAACGGATCAGGTCCAAGCGACGTGACAGCGAACAGCAGACTATTAGTAACAGCACCACACTGAGGGGACGACTCAGCCGGACCTCCTACATGTGATTGTAGTGACCACAAGAGGTCACAAGAGAGTGGTCAGTACATCGTCCCTCTAGCCAAAAGTCCACGGCAGCGTGGCTCAATCATTACGAACGAAGCAGTTCCTAGCCATTCTGATATCAAGCGCTACGTCTATCATCCATATTAAAACGGATAGCCGACCATGGATAAAGAATATTATTTTCAGATCGATAAGAATTTGAGTGTTTAACAGGTTTTCGTTTTGTATGCTTTCCATGAAGCTGACAACGGGTGTGTCTCCATTGGGTCTGTCGGGAAAAAAACAAAGTGCGAAGCCACGGAGAGTTTGCGCTGTACTCGAATAAGGGCTTCGTAAATGCTATCTAATATTATTACATGCATTTTATCTCAAGAGTGTCTGTAGCTTGGTCAGTCAGCCCTGAGGATGTCCGGCCAGGTACAAGCCAAATGGTATTGAGGGTAGACGTCTAAAATGATTTGCACATCCCGTAACCCGTCGATTCCTTGGTTCATTATTGGGGACAACTTTCTCTATCTATACCGGTCTTTGATCTGAGTGTGGGTTGTGACAAAGCTGACTCCCCCCCCCCCCCCCCCACTCCCCCCGTCCATTCTCTGATGTATTCAGCCCACTTCTTTTTCTTTTGTATTTTTCTTCTTGTCCCTTTGACTGTCCTGGAGAACTGTCTTGGCTAGACCGTTGAACTTTGAAATATGGCCCTATCATTGACGTTTCCGACTTTTCCCACTGCTCAGGACAAACTGCTGTCTCAAAATGGAGTAAACTATTTACTCCCCACTTTATGTCCTATGCCATTTTCGATCGATCACAGATGGGCTAAGATCCAGGTGATGGTGCTGTTGACGGTCATTACTGAGACCTGGGATTTAAACATAGCCATGTCCGATGGGATGATAAAGAGTACAGCCCTGGGAACGGAGTCTTAGAGCCCTCATATATACATTGATAGCCAATAGATCGGATGTAGCAATAGATTTAATTGGTTTTGGTAAAGTCTGTGCTAAAAAGATTCAAGATCGACCCTCAAAAACGGAAAAAAAAAAAAAAAAAACAGCAGAGGATAACCATGCCTGCCAAGCTCTGTCTTCACTGGTTTGTCCAAGTTATTCAAGACAGAACAGAGGGCCACACATGAGCGAGGGAGGGAATGCAGAAAACAGAGTCAGAAAAATCAAATCAACACACAGCTACACTGCCCTTGATGTGCAGATACTGCACTAGGCCCTGCTCATCAAACATCTCCAGTTTCAATCACGAAAAGCACTGCAGGAGCAGGAGAGGACAACTAATCTAATCTCATATGTAATAATTGTCACTGCAGCACCAATGCAAGACACAAAGTGCTTCAATTGTCTGCGTAGACCTAAAATATGGGAAAAGTCATGTTCAAGGATCAATATAGACTTTGCTCAATGACACATATCGTTTTGAGAAAAACAGTGAATGGGCGAAAGATTCACAAATACATGGGCATGAAAAAACACAAGAAATGAAGTGCGTGCGAGTCACTGTATTTGCAGATTTTGTTCATGGCAATGAAAAACACTACATTATCTACCAGAGGAGAATTACAACACAAAAGACTGAAAATAATGTTGTTCAATGCTTTTTGTTTTGAACGAGAAACACATCCACGGACCATTTTAATGTCTTTTGTTATGGTTGTTGTTAGTTTTGCTGTTTAAAGGCTTTGTAAAATTGTTATATTACAGATTTCATATTTGCTGACCTCTGGCTAGTGACAGCAGCATATTGTATACATGTACGTCTAATTGTACACCATCTTTTAGCAAAAACTATACAGGGACTTTCCACAAGGTTAAAAAAAAAAAAAAGCAATACATGTTAAGTCTGTGAATGGGTTGGAAGCTTGTTATACTATTATAGTGTGCAAAGTATTTACTGATCTCGTGTTATGTTATGATCGTGTGAAATGAGTGCGTATAAAATGATTGCTATATTAAGTGAACTCGATGTGTAATACAGTAGAGTCTGGATAAAGTCAACCCTCGGGATCCGGAACATTTGTTGATTTTAAACAGGGTTATCAGTACGCAATACAGAAGTTAACAACAACAACAACAACAACAACAACAACAACAACAACAACAACAACAACAACAACAACAACAACAACAACAAAAGACTGCCTTGAGGGGTAGACTTCAAGAAAGAATTTAATTTAAAACGGGTTGATTTTAAATTGACTGCACTGTATACTAATGTGTTTGCCTATGTTTCAGTGATGGAGAAAGTAGACACATATATTGTATGAGTATGAGATATCCACTTATGTCAAAAGATGATATACATGTAATTATACTGATATATAAAGTGTCGGCTTATGTGAGCAGACGTGATAAACAGAGAACATGTGAAATTTTTCCTATTTTAAACGGAGGCGGAGACATAATAATTTTGTACGGGTATGAAATATCTGCTTTTGTCATAAAATGTAATTATGTAATGTCTGGAAATAACAGTGGAAGTTAAAGATATTTAATGTAAGAGGTGTTTGGGTAAGTTACATGAGGGAAGGTGCACACATATGTGAGATATACTTATATGTATATATATACAAGAACAGTCAAGTTATATGTAGAGTCAAGAACTTAATGACAATTATATGTGATGCATGAGTTACCGGGTTATAAAAGTGAAGGTTACAAATATGTTATAGTGTTATGTATGAAGTGTTTGCCTTTTTACATGTATAGTGTGACAATATCTTCTCATGTCAAGAGAGAATATAAGTATATGATGTGTGGAGTAGGCCTATCTGCATAAGAATAAATATAGGTCAGGGTTCTAGATATGAGGACTATACTAATTACATGTATATGTATTGCACCCGTGTCTCACCGCCAGATTATGATTAATGTTAAACAATAACAAAATCTTGGCTTTGAGTTCTCGCATGCCAGCAAGACGGCAACCATTAGAATGGGTTATTGGTATCAGGTGGTCAAAAATAATCCCAGCCAACAATCAATTGCTTTCACGTGATCTTAATACTGTAACTTAAATAAACCCTTGAATAAACTTCTCTCTTCTGGGGACTAGAATCTAGATGTAAAATCTACAAGGAAAAGGAAAACCGGGACGCAGTAGGCCACTGAATCTATTTTGACTAGCTGATCGCATTAATCAGTGTGCATTTCAATTTATTATTATTAAATTATATTCTGGTTATTATTATTATTATTATTACTATTATTATTATTGCCCTTCTTAAATTTGCTATTCCTGTTGTTGTCTTTGTTGTTATTCGTCGATATCTTTATTGTAAATGGACTGCTTACGAAAGAACCACAAAGAACAGGGCGGCCGTGCGTTAGCACATGGACTGTTTAATTTGCTCAAATCAATGCGTGTAATCAATGCCTGCTATGAGTTAATAGGCTATGAAACTTAAGCAAAGTCTTAGACATTAACACTACAGTATTAAGTGGTGTCGGTGGTGGGTTCGAATCATGTCATGTCATTAACTTTTTTTTTTTTTTTTTATTTTATTAAATCATACTTTTCCTCAGAGTAAGAACATACATGTAAATGGCTCATGCTGATGTTTATTCCTTCCCCCTTCCAATCGTCCCTCCCCCCTCCCCATCCCACCCCCTCTCGCTTGATTCACGTATATATGTACTTGACTTAAGTTAAATCAACAGACTAACCTTACTGAACTTCAAAAGTCAATTTCTGGAAACAACTTCTTCGAATATTAAGTATTGTAAACATCAAAATAGGAATCGCTAGAAATAAACACGTGTAAGGTAAAGAGACTAAATGAAATATTAATACATGTACCTTTAGTTTATGTATGTGAAGTGTTATTAAGTGTTGTGATATACAGTCGTATCAACCAACAAAATGGGCGGGGTTGCGAGTGTAACATCTACATGTATATATTGTATGAATGGCGGTATTTACTTTGTTGTATGCACGTTTGCCGACGTAGTATGACTGGATGAAAGATACTTCATTACTTAGATTTATGATGAGTGGACTGACTTTCAACAGCAGTCTGTCTCTGAAGACCTTTGCAGCAGAGAGAATTCGCCATCGCTGGGACAGAGATAAACTTAGAGACACCAACAACACAAATATCAATCAACATACGACTTCATCCGTTCATTAATAAATTTCTATGACACACAGCGACATTTACCATATTGGAAGGATCTGGTTTGTCTTTACATGTATGTACGGCAGAAGCCTTGCAAATTTTAGGATTCTTACTTTCTCTTTTTTTTTCATTTGTGGAAGATTTACCCGTGACTAGAACTCAGAAACTTGGAATATACATTAATTCCTCTATCAGATCGACTATATTGTCAATCATTACCGCCCAAGCAAAACTGCATTTTCCAGCAATTATTCCTAAGATTTTTTTAGGGGCAACGTATGTATCAAGAGTCCTGGAGCTACAGGGAGGAAACGAATTTGCGTTTCTCCATGAGTTTGTGTAGGCGATCGTGATATGTATGCTTTTTTTTTTTTTTAAATTTTATAGGCCTCATTTTCCCATGATCGTTACTTATTAATTTTACGTTAATACGATTTTATAGACTGATCACGCCATCACATTTAACACAACATTTTCTCATTTGTAAATAGCGGTCATGGGAAAACGGTCATGTACACATGTACATGTATGAATTTTGATTATATGACGCAAGATACAAATAAAATGAATCTGAATTTCTCGTGCGGGGGGGAGGGAGGGGGGGGGGGGGAACATCAGTAAAATAAGAAATGTTTTAAACAAGTGTTGAACGTGACGATATAATCACGGGGCCC
Source organism: Peronia peronii (assembly GCA_039654565.1). NCBI lineage: Eukaryota > Metazoa > Mollusca > Gastropoda > Systellommatophora > Onchidiidae > Peronia > Peronia peronii. The sequence continues at coordinate 23,711 of JBCEWB010023286.1, read as the reverse complement.
CTATATTATAAATACATGTATAATTATGTTTATAAGTGGAAAAAAAAGAGTTTCTGAGTTATATGTGTAGAATGTACATATATAGATGAACATATACTATGTTGGAGGGCGAAGATAACTATATGTCTGTATGTACCAATATACATGTACATAATATATGATTATGTATGTGCATAAGTAATAAATATTAATGATTGAGATAAGACCGGGTTTTCTCTGTCAATTCGATCGTTCAGGTCTTGTACTATGCGTTACATGAAAATAAACAACCTATTCTGTACATATACAGCAATTTATAGCCAAATGTATGAACAATATACAGTATAATTATATGTGTGTAGAAAATGCAGATGTATACCATGTATGTCTAATGAGAGAAAAAAAAAAACCAGAAAAAAACATGGCCGCTGAATGACTGTTTAATTATTCAGTAATGCGTACCGTTGCCATAGCTATTACAATGGGGAATCAGATAGAATAGGGTCGCTAAGAAAAAAAAAACATTATGTTCCTGTTAGACAGGGGTTCCCAAACGGTGGGTTGAGAGTCGTGAGTGCAAAAACGTGGGGAACCACTATATTAGATTCTTTGAGAACTTTAAGTATTATATCAATGAAAAATACGGGGAACTCCTGGCCACTACAAGCCTGGACAGAGGACAGCTATTTGCAAGGTAATGAAAACTTATGAAAAAAAAAAATCAGAACGATAAACGGAAAACATTAAGTAGAAAGGCCAAAACAAATTCTGCAGAGCGTTTTTTTTTTTTTCATCGTATGTATATCCAGTATGCAGCCGCCTGTGTGCATCACATTTTGCCTTGAGATCCCCTATCTGGGTACGCAGATGAACGAAGTTGGGCTTTATGGTTGGCGATTGTCGACTGTACATAAATAAAATTCACCTCCTATTATAACATGAACAGAGAGATTAAGAAGATCTGATCTAGTTGTCAAGAAATCTAGAATTGGTTGCCTTTTATAACAAGTTTCTTGTTACAAGCGGTCCTGCTGTATCTGGTTCTCACTGTACCGGTAAACGTTTGTGTGTGGTTTGTTTTCTGTCTATAAAGCTGCATGATTGTGAGAGTAGCCAGATGTCCAAATGATGGGTGGGTACTTGTAGTATTATGATACCTCCAGGGAGCATCACACGTAAACCTTTCATCTTTGTGCAAACCACGTTCCAAATAAATGGCCAAATTGATGTCAACCTACACAATTCCATTCTGTGTCTCAGTAAGCTTGTACTGCCATGGTTGATCGACTGATTTATTGATTGGTTGATAAATTCATTGATTGACTGGTGGGCTTGGTTATTGACTGAACGGTGCACTGGTACAGTTAGGCTACATCTACTTTGTACAGATCCTGTAAGTTTGATTGGCTGAAAACACATGCTCATAATATGGTAATCTACATTCATTTACATGCATTTGCTTTTCTATTAACATGTCACAGACTAAGAAAAGCACTCACCTTGTTAAATACTGCCATCCAGGAATAATAGTGTCATTTCTTGTGCATTAATTACATAAATTTACCGGCACTCTAGTAATGTTTTCTGACATTTTAAAGGTTTAACACGGTGTTAATGACGTATACCATATACACATTGTCATGTACAAAAATACATGTAATCACAAAACATCATTAAACTGGATTTTTGTGTTTATCTGACTTAGAGTTATGACGACTCTCAACTGAAAGTCGTCTGAGTTTGAGTTGAGTTCGTATTTTTACAGCCTAAAGGCGTTATTTGAATTGCATTGCATTACAATTGCAAATATCGAATAGTGATCTAAAAATAATATCATTGATCTAAAAACAAAAACAAACAAACAAACAAACAAACAAACCAAGCAAACAACAACGACAACGACAACAACAATAACAACAACACATATACACTGTACCTATCAGTTTGCATGAGGCAAAACGTTCCTGGATTATGTCTAAACTGCTAAACAATGTACATGTACAGTGTTCCATTTCGATTGTGTTTCCTTCACATTCGTTGATTTACCGGTACGATTGCCTCTGCTACGATTCAAGCATCTACAGCAAGTTAATTTTCTGTGAACTTGTCCGGGGCCACCTGCAATTCATATTGAATTGCCTCCACTGTCTTAAATTTGCAGTTTTTAAAGGTGAAATTCCATCACAGGGAATAGGAAAAAGTTACAGGGGTCCAAATATGGTGAATACCGAGGATAAGGAGCAACAATCATGCTGCTATTACAAGAAAAAGTAACGAGTTCTTAAGGCACTTTTTTTTTTTTTTGCTTAGATGAAACACCTGAGTTTTCATCATATCAAAGTTCAGGTCTCTTACATCTCACATTTTCTTTCATCCGTCTGAGAATTTTTATACTAATGCACTGCGATGTTGTCGGCGATCTCCTGTGTCGTAATTCTACGATCCTGAGGCACCATTTCAGAAATATCTTCCACTCACTTTTTCAGTCTCCATGTAATGGTTGATTGAAGATTATCCGTACATCTCATCTTCAAGTGAAGTTCTGCCCTTCTTGAATCGTGAATGCCACTCATAACATGAGTTGGTGACAAAATAGCATCGCTGTAGATCGTTGTAAAAGTCTGAGCAGCTGTTTTACCAAGTTTGTGACCAAATTTGATGTTGGCTCTTCGCTTTAACTTGACATTCATTTCGAAGGCAGTAGAGTCGCAAATGAGTCCTTGGGTTCACTCAATTAAACATACAGTATCGGTTTGAAGACTATTAAAATCAAACTATGAGCTATGAGATGGAAAACGTGCATAGGTGTCTATTGTTCGTCCAGATTTGTGGTTTCGAACTCGTCATTCCAATGTTAATCAGGGAGTAGGGAAGCTTTTTGATATCGCTTCGTATAAGGTCATCAAAAGCATGTAAACATCATTTCGTCTGAGTATATCTAAAAACCAGAGGTTCATATAAAACGTATAATTAAACATAAATTAAATAAATAAACAGCACAACAACAAAACCTCTTATGCACGAGTAAATAAAAACAATGCAAAGAGAAATAATTGAAGAATTATACGTTTATTTTACTATGAGAGTGACGTCCCTTCCTCGCAGTTTCAAACAACAATGATTTTAATACGAGCATGACACAAGCCGTAAGACATGCCGATTAGTTTTAATCACATATTCATAATAATATATGTGCTCTCTTTTTTTGAACCCCCAACCATTGACGAAGTTGACAGGAACAAATATAATAATTTAATATGAATCTTTCAATATTCTTTCTGAGGCTTTTCCAAAACCAGATGAAACCGGGAAAAAAAAGACCAAGAAAACATGAATGACAATTCTGAGCATCAGTATTTACATGGAATTTACAAAACAAACAAAGCAAGTAGAATATCGAATTCTTTTGGTACAGTTTATGGGATATTCACCTAATCTCAAGTCTCGACCACTGACAACATATATACATGTACATGCATGACGCTTTGTAGATCTCTTTGAAACATAAACTTCTAAAGGACAAAGACCAGTGTGACATTAAAGCCGTGGAAGCGTTGTTTTTCATTTAGTCTCTCCCAATAAATGATTTTAGTCTATAAGATACTTCGGCATTTAGAAATTAATTTCGCCACTTGTGTATCACTTGCAGTTGTAAAAACATCACGATAGCAAGGACGTATTATTGCTATTAGTATTGCTATATTATCATTATAATAATGATAATATACCAATACTAATAGCAATAATACGTCCTTGCTATCGTAAAAACTTTTTTATTGAGACAAATATACGTTTGGTTCAGCAGATGGAAAATCTGGGCTTCTGAGCGCCTACATTGGTGATCGGCTGTATAGCAAGGGCTTTCCACGTTTGTTTAAGGAGTCACTTGCCTTACGCGTTGAGAAATAGATAAAGAAGAAAGTTCTCACATATAGGTTTTCAAAACTGAAGAACGCCAACGGCAATGTGTAGGTCACTGAACATCAAGAAGATTGCAGGGTCTTGAATAATTCTATTAATTAATTTCATGGTAAGGCATCTGCACGAGATAACCACCCTTCTGGAGGTTGAAAGGCTAACAAACAGCGCAATGTAACAGCGTCTGCAGCGATGCCTTTAGCTTCCTACAATTTGTGTTGAAACAAATACATGCTACGATATATACACTGCTAAAACGTTTTATAATGTTTTATTGTTTTTAGCACTGTTCAATTTGAACAAGTCTATTACAAAATACCATACACATGTATATACGTAGTTCACAAGGCAGATTTTTCCCTCCACAAAAAGGAGTTCAAACGTAAGTCCACATAACAAAACCAGCCTCTTGCAGTGTAACTGTGTTAGAATGATAAACTACATGTATTTAGATGTTTCATAAATGAGACTAACAAATTTTCGTAGCCTAGAAAACTTCATGAATCTTCACTTTTTTCCTCCTGTCATGTTCATATCCCCTGGATTTTAAGCCAAATTATTTTAAACTCACAGATCGGGGTATTTTAGGTCTGAGGGTCTGAAAAAAAAAATGAAACCCAGCAGCTATATGAATGTTTGTTTACCACATCCACAAATGGACAAAGGTCACTAGTTATTAAAAAAAAAAAAAAGTGAAACAATACAAGAAGAACGGGCAGAGCTTACGTTACGTTCTATATACATGTACGTCTTTCAACCTCCCGGTGGAGGTTATCTCGAATACAGAGCTCATCTGCAGTATAAGGGCTGATCTAGTTATTCTACTTCTGGAGATACATGTACATGTAAATTTCTCTGTTCTCACTTTGACTAGAATTTGAACCCATTGGGTACTAGTTAACTGCTTAAAGAAGACAACCTGTAAAGCATACACATCCGAATGTAGTCCATGTATTTATAGCTAAGCATGCTCTGAGTTACACAAATACCTACTTCCTTCAGGAACGTTTGGTTCATGGATATACAGTTGGTATAAAGATGGCCATGGAACTTTACAGAAATGCACCTAAACCCACTCTAGCTCTGGAAGAAAACCACTACATCTACTTATACCCTGAGTGCTATTTATAAAATAGAGAAAACTTCATGTGTACCAAGAATTATGATTTTCTGGCTGGCAGGGGACATCAGAGAATATCAGCATGCAACAGGTCGGTAAAAATTGACAGAATAACATAAACAGCATGTGTATGGGAGATACAGATAGGAGGGAAGAAAAGTTACAGAGGTGACGGAAGGAAGTAAACATGCAATACATAGACAATCAGCCCAATCACTGAATGAGCAGTCACACTAACGCTCACATCTATGGCCATACATGTACATTTGGATACATTTCTACACCAAAGGATTCAACTGATAGAGAGGAAGGAAACCATGCCTAATGAATGATGAATATTAGCAGTCCCCAGAGGTGGGGAAATAACAGGGAAAAGATATGAGCAGCTCTAAGTCAAAAGTGCACAACAGATTTTTGCCTCTGTCAGATTGAAAATACAAGTGCCCTTTGTTTACTTTAGTACTACATGTACATGTATTACATGTTATTGTTACTACTACACCCCTCTCATGAAATGCTGACCTTCCTATACCATACTGAACCTGAGACAAGGAAGATTTCCAGATGTGAAATGAAACTTCATGTTCTTGTGGGGCCTCTATGGTCTGTGTGTGTAGTTCGGAAAAGAGGAAGAGGAGGAGGGTGATGGAGGCAATCCATAACATCTCTCATTCTCACTAGACAGAATAATTATGAAAAGATATACAGTGGTCTCCGCCTAAGAACCTGGTCGTCGGGAGACAAAAAAAGTGGGCTCTTAGGCGGACGGGTTCTTACGCAGATTGAAAAGTTATGCAACCCATCTGACCACAGATTGTCTTCACTACTATGATTAGTTGAATGTTACCCTTAGTTAAAGATTTATCTCTGCGAATAAGTACAGCCTTCTTCCCTGTGTGTATGTTGTAATTAGATTTAGCAATTCCTGATCTTTTTTAGCGTATAATTACATCAATACTGTCCAGCGCTTAAACGCTGATGAGTTTTCACGTAATGGTATTATTGTTGAAAACAAGACATTGCTATGTTACCCTATGGGTAATTGCACGAGTGACTCAAGTGTTTACAGACCGACTGAAGTAGCAAAATAGCTGACCAGCCAGGAGGCTAAACTTACTCCTCTTTATCCACAAAGCCAATCACAGGTGCTGTCCCACGTGTTGTCAAACAAAGAAATGGTTACGGGTCCACAACGTGGCCTGATTATGCAGTCATACATCAACCATCACTTCCATACCTTTGTCTACCTGTTCTCTCCATCCCTGACCCCATTTTACTGCACTTCTAGCATTGTGCGTTTCTCTCAAGTGGACAGCATGACGTGGAATTATACCATAAGTGCTTGGGTGTCTTGGCCCGACACTGGGCTCTTAGGCGGATTTTTTTTGTTTGGGAGCGCCCTGAGCGGGTTCTTAGAGGGGTAAATTATAGAGGAAAAATTCCGTTTCGCAGTAGAGGCGGCTTCTTAGGCGGACCGGGCTCTTAGGCGGAGACCACTGTATATGTATATAAGCATATATAGGCCACAAATAAAGTGGCAGTTGATTGGTCTAACTTTGCTGTTTTCTAACATAACAATATGCTGTTATATTTCTTACAATATTATTACAGTGCTGAAACATATCTGCAAATTGCATCCAGTTTTGAACCACAATGACGTTTGTCAGTAAAACTAGTTGTCATAACCAGTGCAGACACAAAAAAAAAACTGAACTGCATTACAAAGAACAAACAGCAAAATAGCTATCAATTTTAGAGACAATGACTTGAATGAAGCTGCAGCCAAACCAACAGAAAATGTGATTTCTAAGTTTTCATAGCCTTGTTAGCAAACTGTTCATAAATGTAGTTTCAAATCTTAACACCTAATCAGAAAAGATGACAGGAGTACAGGCAAATAGTCTGTTATATTGTGTCCTTGTAACTTCAATCTATCAGATGTAACTAGGACAAACCAAAAGCAAGAAATGCTCTCTCCATATTCTTTCCATATACTGTGTTTAATGCAGCTTCAAACTGTCACACTCAATACAAACAAATGCAGGTAATGCAGACGAGAAATCTGATCCCTTTTGCCAACATGGATTAAACTGAAAAGAACAGTCTATACAAGTGCAGACTGGACGGGGCTAACAAGCCGTAGTGAAAGTTAATTAGTAATAGGAGAAATCTCGGAGACAGGGAAGTCAATTTGTTTTCATGACCAAGTAGAAAAATGCCTGAGGTTCTATGTTCCTACATTCTGGGCAATAGTGTATCAAACTGAACTTTGTATATCTATGCAGGAAAAGAAGTGAAAAAGCTATTATATGTAGTTCTTCTATGCAGAAAAAGAAGTTAAAAAAATAGAGGTCTCTGAAACAAATTTATATCAGCCAAAAAGTCTATCCTCTTGCTTGTGTGGGAAGTTTAACATACAGTTTGAAAAAAAAAAACACATACACACACATACACAGAAAAAAAATCCTTAAAAAAAACAAAGGCCACTGTCCGCTGAAACAAGACAGCTTGTGTAAGTAACCACTTACAAGTATTTGCCATATTCAATGACAACATCAGATAACAAGACCAATCATGAAATATCAGGAGTGACAATTTCACCTGCACATTCATCCAAACATACACAAACGAATAAGGAATCAGTTTCTTACTGAAAGTTCAAATTTTCAATTATGTGTTACAGAAAATCTTCTCTACTGATAACATATCCAAAGTTACAGATGCAACTCCTTCCAAATAAGATGGATGCATGGGCAATATGTTTTTCCAGAGAAAAATTTTAGCAAACAAACATTTCAAATTCCATTCTACAGTGACTATTCACATTTATGTAATGACATCAATGCCATAATACAAATGACAATCATTTACCAAGCAAAATTAAAAGTCTTTTGACAAAGAGATGGAAATATGAATACTACTATTATCTTCAACAATATCAAAGCTATGTTTCAGAAAAAAAAAAAAAAAAAGAAGAATTGGATTAACGATAAGTTATATATGGACCGACGCATTCACTTGAAAATAAAACTTCATGACAGATAAATATAATCAGCAAGTTTACATTCACACCAACCACAGAAACAGAATCGAAACACTCACTGCTGGGATCTTGACAATTTTAGTCAACTCCAAAAACAAGCAGATGCTAACAAAAATGGAGGACAAAGTAGTTCAATAGCATAGACACTATCAGCAAACAAACAAGGAATACAGCAGAATTCATTTATCACACTTGACACTATTCTTAACATTGTACAACAGTCAAAAATGTTAACAAACGAACATGTAAAAGAAACTGTACACATCAACATGTCATGACAATATAACTGTCCATAACGATAAGATAATTTCCATGGGATATTTCAACTTTGAAATAAGCATCTCTCAAAACTGTCAGTTTTGACACCATCACCTGAATATGACCATCACCCACCATCACCCTGTACTTACATCACCATGTTCACACACAAACACAAAAGAAAAAGGAAAGGAAGCTGACTAGTCATTCAGATATAATCAGTGCACGATCAAACCAGAAAACAGGAACCAATCACTCAACCGTCACCTACAAGATAAAATACACAGTGAATGGACCATTTGCAGCAGCCTCTCAATCAGTCAAATAAAACTGACTCTATACATGGTAAACTGGTCACAATCAAACCAAAACTTGAACAAGAGTCGGGGAAAAGACATAAATCCAACAAAATTTATTTACGCACTATCTGAGAAGCAGTTTGACAGAAAGTCAGCATTTTTTTGTTGTTGTTATTTCTGTTTTTTTTGCGTATTGGTTTTTTTTTTCATTTCATAATACATATATATGTAACATATAATACAGCAGTTAAGTTTAAAATCTCATTGTTATACTGATAAAAAAAAACAATGTAAAAATAAACAAACAAAATATAGTGGAAAGCAAGGGGACAGAAGAAGACATTTGTAACAGCAGCTTTAATTGCAAGCACAAGACAAAAAAACTTGTTCATATCCTAAAATCTAGTGCTTGCAGTAGCAACAGAAGGGGCATTGAGGCCGATGGGTTAGGTGTCTGCTCCTAGGCCAAAACTAAACATTCCTGCTTCAAATCCTGCCCGGGGGATAAGAAAGATTTAGAGTCTGCTGGCTTTTTTGGGTGATTCACTGGGTCACTGGGCTTTTAAGGCAGAGAAGCCTGATGTCTAGCTTTTTCAGATAAAGGCCAATATATTTCAGAGGTTCCATATAAAACATACATTGCATGCATCAAGAGAATCCTTGGAAGTTGAAAATTGGATGAAAAGTAGACAGAGACATCACTGTCATGGCAAAATTTCCAAATTCCAAATTTCTGACCAAAAATATTTTCTCAACAAACTGGGTGGGCACTTAAAGCCATGATTATCCCACTTTATTAGGATCGAAGGGCCGCAAACATAACTGAAATAACAATTCTACAGGAAGAGGCTAGTTCATTATATCTAGAGGTGATCACAATGAAAGAAGACCATTTATAACAGCAGCTATATACTAACATAAGGAGTAAAGGCTTTCTAAGATACTGTATATCTAATGTAAAATTTAGATTTGCAGGCTGCTTTGTAAGACAGATCACCAAAAAAAAAAAAAATTTAAATCATGTGGTTTACGACGTTCAAATTACAACAGATAATTATCATGAACAATGACAACAGAAATAAGCAAACAGGTTATAGCCGCCAGTAAACATAAAACAATCGTAACATTTTTTCCACAAAGGTTTCAAGAAAACACGGCATTTAGCACTGTAGCAGAAACAAGGCCTGACATATCTCAGAAAAATGTAATAAGTATCATTTTTGCCTTACACCCAAACCAATGACACAACAACCAAAAAATAATGTAACTGCTGCAAGCTTTAAGAGCCCACCATAAAGACATAAATAAATCTAATACAATGAAAACTAAAGAAAAGATAAAAAGAAAAGATGTTATATAGAAAGGACAAAAAATTGGACAAGTATATTATTATCAATACAGGTGCTGTAACTGCGTCCACAGGTCCATAGTTTTGATTGAGGAAGAAGCCTGATAATTCAGACTCCAGTTTGATTCAGAGAAATGAATTATAAAGACTGTCACCAATCTGAGTATCAGCTATCCAGCTTTGGGTTTTGTATTTCTTGGTGACAACCAGTACACGGTTTTGACTCTCTGCCGACTGAAGGCAACAAACTGGTTGACTGGCTCTATTTTCCTGCATTACTAAATTGTCAAATGCTTTCTACATGCTTGTCTTGGGATTTAAGCATCCTCTTTTCATAGACAAGAATACAGAAGATCTCTCCATCAGACATCACTGACATCTTGATATAATCATGTCTGACCCAAAGTACATGTAGAGGAAGAAAGAAAACATTGATTTAAACAAAAAACAAAAACAAACAAAAAAAACCCAAAAACAAAAAAAGGAACAAAAAAAAAAAAAACAGGAAGGAAGATAGCAAACAAATAAAATGCTATGAGGCAATTTATCTCTGAGATTGAATAAAACAATTAGGCAGCATCTTCGGGATCAACAACTTATGACAAGAAAAAAAAAATATTCACAGCGACAATCACTCCCAGAAACACATTTTTCGCACAGACAATGACAGCTCATTACATAACCAAGACATGTCTTTACATGAAAACGACATCTCATTACATGGCAATAACATCTGATTAAAACAAAGGACACTGTTCCTTACTTTACATGAAACAGACCCTACACAATTGTTTTGAAAAGTGCAGAAAGTGAATATTCTCTAAATTTCTATGGGCAAAAATTGAGCCCTAGATCTATCTAATTCAGAACTCTGCCACGCAGGAAAGAAGAGCAAATAATCAAAATCCTTCACCACTGCAAAATGCATAGATATGCTACTGTCAATGTTCATGAGAAAGAAACATCTATGAAATAATCTTTCTATTAGATCTGAAATTATACTGAGAATTGTGCATTTTAGATGACCAAATATGAAATCTCAGCATCTCCTGTTTGGCACTCAGTCAAAGGCAAATTTGGGACCACTTCTCGGAGGAATCATGTACATGACACATACGAATTTTCTACCCATCAGCATTCAGGAAATTGAAAATTCTTATAAAAAAAGAGCTTGCCCCTTTCTATGCCTATCAGAATCTCACAACTGACATATGCATACACCAATACTGCATTACCTTCAAAGAATGATATCTGATAATCTGAATAAAACAAGACAGAACTTAAAACTTTGTGCTATGCTCTTCAGAGTCACTCAGTACAACATCAATACTATCATTCATTATTTGTACAAGTGCAGATATTCAGTGGAATCAATACTGGCATGCATCACTATGGTCACGATCACACTGGAAAAGTTTGATTTTTCCTCACAATAGCTGCTGAAAAATACACTGGATAAGCTGATTGAGTGAACTTATTCGCACTGAGATGCTGAAGAATACACTGGATAAGCTGATTGAATGAACTTATTTGTGGTCAACTGCATGGAATACTCTATGAATACTTTGTTTATCAACAGGAAAATACATCTTGAGCAGTGCAGAATAAACTATAATGTGCCGTTTCATAAAAATATATACCCCAAACTTATATATCCTTGTACTTTTATGATCTTGCACAACCGCTTTGGCACAAAAAAAAAAATACACAAGAAAAACTAAATTGTCTATCCTACAGGGTCAAAATCAATGCTCATCCTGAGCAAAATATTATGCTGGCTTTGCAGTGTATCTTTCTCTCAGAGTTTTCTCTTTACTTGTAATTCCTTAAAAACAATGCTAGGCATATTTTGCTCCATAGACATATTTTTTTTTTAATGCAAGTTGACTTGATTGCAAAAATAACGGGCAGGAGAAATGTCCTAAACGTCCCATCTATTGGCAGAGAAATAAAAATTTTTCATGTCTGGATAAAATGATTTGAGAGCGTCTATTCCACTGACTCCCTGCACTGACTCAGAAATCAATGTGTTGTCACGATGATGTTTAAACACACAGACAGACAAATGACAGAAAATCACACAGGATAGAAATGCTGACAATAACATTAAGGAAAATCACATGATCCTCAGATCAACAACATTAATCAAATTAACTGGGAAAGGAAAAGACATTACACAATCTTCATAATTAAATGATTTTCATTAATGGAACTACATGACAATTGTCTGTCGCGCCAATGTTACTGACAAGCAAAACAAAGATTTACTGATGCCTAATGAAGATACTAATATGACAACCTAATGACAATTTGCCATTTTTTTTTGTCATCATGTAACTTATTGAACATACATAAATGACTTATTTCATGCATAATGGGATGACAACTGTTTCTATCTTTACTTATTTTGCAAATTAAAAAACACTCAATATTTGAAATGTATTAATCTTGTCAAAATTTTAATTATCTTCATTCTGCAAATAGACAGAAAGCTTACAAACTCATCCCTCTTACTCATGATCTCCTATATAAGACCTTGAAGGATGCAATGCTCAATTTCTTCAAAAAGAGGATTTCAAAATTTAACACAAAAACACCACCTCTACAATCTATTTATCTTTGCATTTTTGCTTGTGGTGAAGTTTGAAAAAAAGAAATTCTATTATGACATTATTCACAGTTCAAAACTTCTGAATAAGAATGATAGTTTGAAAAATTCTATTTTGTATAAAGTTTTTTTTTTTTTCTTTTCTTGTGCAATTGTGGACTGTGTTTTTTTGTTTTTCAAGTTTTTTTTTTTCCAAACAGAAAATGAACAGCAGTGGTGGTTATATTCATAAACAAATAAACCAGATTCTGATACATACAGACCTGCCACTTTGCCACCCCCAAAAATTAGTATCTTAACTCTCAAAAATCTGAATTTGGCCGAAAAAATCGGAATCATACAAAACAATGAGGTAATATTACAGCTAATCATGTTTACGTTTAAAATCGTCTAGATTTACAGATTTATATCCCGTGTAGATCTAATTCTTAAATTAGTTCTTCAATAATATTAATACCATATTATTTCTGAATAATAGTAAAATAAATAAAAAAGACTAGACTTCCATCTAACTGATCCAAGTCGACTGTAACGCCAAATCAACCCACCCTAAGGAATAAAAATACGTCAAACGTCTCGACTCCAGATCTAAGCTTAGACTAGATCTAAACAAAGGAGCTGTCGGCGGTTGTACAAAGCACGCAAGTTGGGCTTGCCGCGAGAACCGAAAGCTTGCCTGTTCCCGATGTAGATCTATTGGAACCAGATATTATGAATTTAACTCTTAAACGGACGAGGCAGTAATTAACGAGAGTCGCTGTGACGCTAGCGATTGCAAGACAGAGAACCGAAGCCCGAGTCCCGAGTTCACAAGGCAGACGCGAGGTAAAATTAAAATATCATCCGGCACTTCCGGCGAAACGAAATTGAGACAGTTCAAAACAGGCACGGCCTGGCCAATGTCGGCGAAACAAAAAAAATCGGAATACAGTGGAGGCAATCGGAAAAATCGGAAGGCAGGAATTTGTGGGGGAAAATCGGAATATTCCGATAAAATCAGAATAAATGGCAGGTCTGCTCTTATAGCGCTAACACAGTAAAACGGTAGACGAGTTTATGAAAAAGTAGACAAAGAAGAGGAAGACTTTGACCATCGATAGAAGACTTCAGTTTTTAGCAGGTGTCAACAAGAAAAAAAGACTTGACGAAAGATGGGAATTGCTGCAAAATATGACATTCCTCACACAACACCCTCTCCCTTCCTGAAGTTATGCTCAATCTTTATATTGACTTTCTCTTATATCAGTGTAAGTTTAATGGTATGTAAGATGTCAGTAGAACAGGACTGTATTATAGCTGTCTAAAAGTGTTATAAGAAAGACCTAGCAGTCTCAGGGATGTCTAGAGCTATGAGACAGTCTCTAACCTCCACCACCAGTGGTGTGACGGGGGCTGGGCGGGCGTCCTGATAGTTACGCAGTGTGTCACTGATGGTGCTGGCTCTCGACTCCCCAGTCATACCCACTGTGGGTGTGGCCAAGAATGGTCCTCCTCCCAGCTCACCTGCAAGCAGGGAGAAAACCACAAACAGACTGACAGGTAAGCAGGCAGGGAGTTTTCAACCAATGCTAATTAACAAACAGACAACTAACAATACAAGAATTTCTCTCCATATATATTTTATATAAGAATAAATTCATTATTAGAAAAACAAATACAAACAAAAAACCAAATGCAGCCAATGGTGTTGCTTCAATGAAGGATGAGAACTAGAAGTGTTCCTACCAACTGAGAGCTGCCTTCAAAAACACCATTTCCTACAAATCTTTGCCACCTTGGACTCTTCACTCACACAAGGACTCCAAGTTTTGTTCACACCAACACAGGTGTGTGCTGGCTGACCACTAGACATTGGGCTATTAGACAGTGACCAGGTCTGTAATCACTGCTTGGATATATGCTGGCTGACCACTAGATTGGATTATTAGACAGTGACCAGCAATCACTGCTTGAATATATGCTGGTTGACCACTAGACATTGGGCTATTAGACAGTGACCAGTAATCATTGCCTGGATATATGCTGGCTGACCACTAGACACTGGGCTATTAGACAGTGACCAGATCTGTAATCACTGCCTGGATATATGCTGGCTGATCACTAGACATTGGACTATTAGACAGTGACCAGGTCTGTAATCACTGCTTGGATACATGCTGGCTGACCACTGGACATTGGACTATTAGACAGTGACCAGGTCTGTAATCACTGCTTGGATATATGCTGGCTGACCACTAGACATTGGACTATTAGACAGCGACCAATAATCCTTGCTTGGATATATGCTGGCTGACCACTAGACATTGGGCTATTAGACAGTGACCAGCAATCATTGCTTGGATATATGTTGGCTGACCACTAGACAATGAGATATTAGACAGTGACCAGCAATCACTGCTTGGATATGTGCCGGCTGACCACTAGACATTGGGCTATTAGACAGTGACCAGTAATCACTGCTTGCATATGTGCTGGCTGACCACTAGACAGTGGGCTATTAGACAGTGACCAGCAATCACTGCATGGATATATGCTGGCTGACTACTAGACATTGGATTGTTAGACAGTGACCAGCAATCACTGCTTGGATATATATTGGCTGACCACTAGACACTGGACTATTACACAGTGACCAGGTCTGTAATCACTGCTTGGATATGTGCTGGCTGACCACTAGACACTGGACTATTAGACAGTGACCAGCAATCACTGCTTGGATATATGCTGGCTGACCACTAGACATTGGGCTGTTAGACAGTGACTAGGTCTGTAATCACTGCTTGGATATGTGCTGGGTGACCACTAGATATTGGACTATTAGACAGTGACCAGGTCTGTAATCACTGCTTGGATATGTGCTGGGTGACCACTAGACATTGGACTGTTAGACAGTGACTAGCAATCACTGCTTCGATATGTGCTGGCTGACCTCTAGACATAGGACCATTAGACAGTGACCAGCAATCACTGCTTGGATATATGCTGGCTGACCACTAGACATTGGATATTAGACAGTGACCAGCAATCACTGCTTGGATATGTGCTGGCTGACTACTAGACATTGGGCTATTAGACAGTGACCAGGTCTGTAATCATTGCTTGGATATGTGCTGGCTGACCACTAGACATTGGACTATTGAACAGTGATGAGCAATCACTGCTTGGATAATGCTGACTGACCACTAGACACTGGACTATTAGACAGTGACCAGGCCTGTAATCACTGCTTGGATATGTGCTGGCTGACCACTAGGCACTGGGCTATTAGACAGTGACCAGTAATCACTGCTTGGATATGTGCTGACAGAAAAGACAAGACTTCCTGCTAAGGGACCGAAAACTGTGGCTTCATATCTCCCTCACAGTCTCACTTCACAGTTTGAATGTGAACTGATGGTACAGTGAATGGGAACTGAATGTGAACTGAATATGAACTGAATGTATACTGAATGTACGGTGAATGTGAACTGAATGTACAATGAATGTGAACTGAATATGAACTGAAAGTACACTGAATGTATGGTGAATGTGAACTGAATGTACAGTGAATGTAAACTGAATATGAACTGAATGTACAGTGAATGTACGGTGAATGTGAACTGCATGTACAGTGAATGTGAACTGAATATGAACTGAAAGTACAGTGAATGTGAACTGAATGTACAGTCAAGGCCAACTTCTTTCTTTTTCCCTCAACATTCACAGTGTCCAGATGAAGACTGTTATGAGCTAACACTGTGTATGAAAACACACAGTGACCTTGCAAACTGTGTCAGTCAGCAGTGAACTCAGCACAATGTGATAGCAAAACAGAGGTTGCCAATGAATAAATTAATTGACTACAGCACTTACAGACCATTCTCAGTGAACCTGTAGGGATTGTGACATAAACGTGTTGAGGAAAGGAAAGTAGATACATTCTGTGTGCTTGAATGAGTTTGACAGACTTTCTGGGTTGTCACTGAGACAGTCATGAAAATGTCAGGGAGATACAAAGCCACTCCATTTGGGCCCTTACAGGTTTCGGACTGGTTATACCTTTCAACCACCTGTAGGGGATAATCTTGCCCTTACAGGAAACAAATTCAGTCCTGAACAATCCAATTCTAAGGCCTGTGTCACAGCCCCGCACTCTCCAAGTCATTGTGAGATGTGACATATAAAACTTTCCTGTTAGCTAAGATCTACTGGACAAGTATCACCATGTACAACATACTGTAGTCATCATCGTCATCCAGTTCATGTGCTCGAGAGATCACCAGAGGTTCGTCTCCTCCTTGGAAAAACTGTAGAGAGAAGAGAAATAGTCCATTAATTTATGAAGACAGTAACTGTAAACAAACGGACAATTTTATGCTTATCTTTCAAAGATCAGAACAATTTTAACAAAAGCCTCACAAGCAATTCCCCAGTTTTACTGTCTTTCAAAATATAATTCTGTCTCACTTTCTGTCGAAGGGACAACCGCCAATTTCTAAAAATATGAGGACAAAATGTGATGTAAAGAACCAATCTGTCAACATCATCGACATTCATGTCAACTGTCCCATTAGATATCACGACAAACCTGCACCAAATTTAGCAGTCCTGACTCCCATGCGCCACTTCTTGGATGTTCATGTGGCTTCAGATCTTCTTTATATTGTTTGTGTATATGATGGATGGTGTTCCAGGTCTCCTCTTTGCTTTCATTTTCCCTTGTGACATAGCTGCCAAGAGGTTGGTATCCTTATTCCCAACTACATAATCAATGTACTTTAATCGTCTTCTGTTGACTTCCTTTAATCTGTTGACTGACAGTTTGCCGAGAATGCTGTCGTTAGTTCTTTTGTCAGTCCACTTTATTCTTAGGAGTTTCAACATCTCTGCAGCTTCCAGTCTGTGTTCCTCTGCCTTCCTGCAGGTCCAGACTTCACATTTGCAGTGGTTCTTGACCTGGCTTCAATCCAATCGTAGGAGTTTGGCAGTCTTGTCTCAGAGACTTGGCGGAGGTCAAGACTAATAAAATACAAGGCTAAGTTTTGAATTTGAAAAAAAAACATCATATTTTATTTTTCCAATCACCAAAGGTTTGGTGAATGAACATATGAAACTTGTAGGGTTCAATATTCTCCAACAAGGCTAAGAACACTGCTCTGAGGACATGGCCAAATTGGACATTGGAACTGCTTTGCGGTTGATATCCAAGTGGACAATAATTTTATGGTCTTTCTCCATGACAACATCTGGAGCAAGATGGATAGCAGATGGATATATCGACCCATTTCTCATGGATATCTTTTCCATAACAAGACGTGCAGGATCAGGAAGATTAGATTTCCAAAATATCCTACCCACTTTAACAAAGATCACCAAGTGAAACATGACCAAAAACAAAACAAAACAAAACAAAACAAAAAATCTCATCAATGATATGTTCCAACAGGACCTGCCACTTTGCAAACCCATAAAATCAGCATCTAAACTCCTAAAAATCTGAATTTGGCTGAAAAAATCTAAATCATACAAAACTGTGCAAAAATTTTGATCACTTCCTGATTAATAATTATATACAAAATAATGATAATAATAATAATAAAAGGTCAATGAAAAAAAATTATGATTCAGCCACATTCATGTACTAATGGGTCCAAGTTTACTACAATGTCAGATCAACTCAAGCTAAGAAACAAAACCACGTCAAACATCTAGATGTAAACAAAGAAATGGTTGGTGGTAGTACACAGCACTTGAGTTGGGCTTGCCGCGAGAACCCAAAGCTTGCCTATTCCAGTTGTAGTAGGCACTAGATATTTTAATTTTAATTCCGTTTGATATAATGCAGTTCTTAAAATGAGACAAAAAGTAATGAAGGTTGGTGAGACAGCAGCGATTGCAAGACTGAGCACCAAAACTCGAGTTCACAATGCAGACATGAGTTAAAATGTCATCTGGCTCTTCTGGCAAAACAAAATTGAATTGGTTCAAAATGTTACAACCGGGTCAGCATCGGAAACAAAAAAAATCAGAATATCGTGCCAGCAAATCAGAAAAATCGGAATTTGTGGGGAAAAAATTGGAATATTCCAACTAAATTCGAATAAGTGGCAGGTCTGTTACAATGTCATGTAAAAATATGCAAAGTTCTCTTGTACAGCCGAGCTTATGGCAGATCCAGGCTTTTGTCTCCCCTGTTTCGACAGCTTCTGTGTCTGTTCTTGAACTCTTTCTGAACAGAACCGAGAACTTGAGACTTGGCGTGGATGACACAAGGACTACAGTAGCTGACA
Source organism: Peronia peronii (assembly GCA_039654565.1). Classification (NCBI taxonomy): domain Eukaryota; kingdom Metazoa; phylum Mollusca; class Gastropoda; order Systellommatophora; family Onchidiidae; genus Peronia; species Peronia peronii. The sequence continues at coordinate 4,869 of JBCEWB010023286.1, read as the reverse complement.
ATGCTGACCGGCTAGGCTAAGGAAAACTATTGTTGCTGACCTGGTAGACGTGGGACATGATCCTGACCACTTCTGCCATGGACGGCCGCTCCGACGGGTTCCCAGACCAGCACCTACAACACAACAGAAACAAGCGGTCAGTCATGTGCTCATGTGAATACATGGGAGAGACCAAGAACACCTGGATATAAAAGGAGGACATACAGTTTTTCTTCAAGAGGTATTTCTTTTGTTTTGTTTTTTTGTATTCTATTGTTTTTTTTTTCATAACAACAATCCGCCAAGATAGCCACCCGCAAAAGACTGACAGATGAAGGCAGAAAATAACGTAAATCATATGAGTGGTTATGAATAAATGGAAGCTAAGCTTTAAATGCTCAAGTGAGAGAAATCCATTTTCTTTTTTTTTAGTTTTCCTCTAATCTGAACCTGTCAAATTCAGTGGAAAAGGCTACAATTTGTATCAGTAATCCCCAGGATGTGCTGCCCTAAAATCATTGGACTTGGGATTTGAAGGTTGTGGGTGCGATTCTTACTAGATCTGAAATTTTGTCCTTCAGAAAGACAATTTACACTGACTTCATAATGCTAAAATGGGTTCCCGATTATAGGCAGACAATATTATTGTTTGGCCGATTAGGATTTGAGCCCCCAACAGGCATGTGTTGGGTCTGTCCGGATAATAATAGAGAATAAAGAGCTTGAGTCTGTACTGTAAGGGGACAACAAGCACCATATGAATGTCATCTTTTACTTTTACTACAATTATTTATCTGGGCATCAGAGAGTCTATACTGTAAGGGGATAATAAGCACTATATAACTGCCATCTTTTACTTTTTACAATTATTTATGTGAGCATCAGAGAGTCTGTACTGTAAGAGGATAACAAGCACCATATGAATGTCATCTATTACTACAATTTATTTACCTTGTCATCAGAATCTCCATGGGTTTGGGCAGGTTCTGAATGGGTGGAGGTCGTCGACCTATGGGACAAATAGAAAGAGAAATAATCATTATTATCTACAGTCAATAGTTACTGCCTATGTCTGAGATGCTAACTGTGCTATGACCAGGTTGATATGGCTATAATGTAGGAGACTTTCTTCATTAGCAAGCAGCCTTGGCATTCCACATCTGAGATTAGATCTAACAACAAGAGAGAGAGAGAGAGAGAGAGAGAGAGAGAGAGGAGGTGGTACACACGAAGAGCTGTGTCTATAATCAAACACATTTGTGCAATATGACTGTGATTGGCTCACTCAGAGATAGTCCATACATAATATGATAATGTGACAATTACAAAATATGTTTCAGACAGCTATTTGTGACTTTTGGTGTCGGTGGCCTAGCAGTTGGGCCGTCAGACTCAAGATTTACAGTTGTGGGTTCAAATCCTGACCGGCCCCGATATTTTGTCCTTGGTAAAAAAAATTTACACACATTTCCTGACTTGACCGAGGTTTAAATAGGTATCCGACTATAGTCAATGACTGACATAGTTTGACTGATAAAGATTTGAGCGCCTAACAGGCAGCCGCTTTGTATATTTCCCAGGAAGCTGAGAACGTTTATGAGTGTCTTCTTTGGGTCTGTCAGAATAACGATAGATTGTAAATCACTTGGATTTTACTGGAATAATTTTTTGTATTTAATTGTATTTGTGTCTTTTGTATTTAATTGTATTTTTACAGGCTGTTGCGCCTGTATTTACAGGGATAAGCGCAATATATATGCTCTCTATTATTATTATTATTGTGACTACTGTGTAAGCAATGAAGCACAACATCAAATGTTCTCTATAGTTTCTAACTCAGATACAGGGCCACCAACCTCTCACAAAACTCTTTAGTAACTAGCAGAGAACCCACAGCTTTTGTGGGAGATTTTTAAGTTATAAATCAAAACAATAATGTCATGTGACTCAAACTGTATGGCAAGCGTACGCACAATGATGTTGGTATTTTGGATGATCTAACTGAATGACAAGTAAAGAAAACTTGTTTGTTGTTTTGGATGCTCTGTGAGTGAAAGCACAAGAACAACAGCATAATGCATCATTCTATCAAATGTACTATACAGATCAAACACCCTAGCAAATTTCCTATTCAATTACCATCACTTTTTTAGAAAAACACCAAAATAAAAAGCTTTTTTTTTCAAATCTATGTAAGTCAAAATACAGATCTTTATAGAGCAATTTTGCCTGCCAAATTTTGGATGGATACATTCAGCATTTTTTGGGTCCATAAGCCCCTTGTGGGTTTTGCTATAAAATTTATGGTAAAGATAGGTTAGAAGAGAACTAGTAATCTGAGATTAACAAATTGGTAACATCTGTCATTTCCTGTGGACGCACATTAAAATTTACATATGTATTTGAAAAACATATATGAGATGCGACACGATGAAATCAAGCTCTTGTCAAATTTTGAGCATATGGAGTTATTGGTATCACTGAAAAGATTATTCATTTTCCTTTCAGTGTGTAAAAAAATGATTGCTCTACCTTAAGTAGAAGTCGAAATATTGGCAGTTAAAGATGATGGGGGTGACCTGTTCATGAAGCTGAATTTATTGAAAAAACGGCCGATTACTTTTGTAAATCCTTATTAATCTCTGATAAGCCATGCCACTAAATTACAATTTTTGGGCTTTTACTCGACCCATTTCAGTAAATTTAACTCTGAAATACATTTTTAGATTGATATGGAAGGGTTTGGTGAACAAAAAAAAATTGTGTTAAAATTCATTCACTGTCGAAAAACATGTAATTTCTCTGATTGGTCAGTTTGGTGAGTGCCTGATTTCATCGTGTCACGTCTCATATATGTATGCAAAATGTAGATTCTATACATAAAACTACATTAAAAGAACTTTCTATCAACAAGTACTGTCTATAGATCTACCGCATCAGAAAATTGACAGATTTTTCCCCCTATAACACAAATCATAAGAAAATTGTAGCAACTGTCACTATAATGTTGTAATTAAGCAAAAAGAATTATGATAAATTCAAAAGAGTTGGCAGCCTTGCAGGCAGAGTATTAAAGATCTAAATATCAATAACGACATACTTCTGCATATCTTACTGGAAATGGTAAAAGAGTTCACCAAAACATTTGCAGTAAGTCAAACTGTCATGTGCAAACAAAACACAAGATGAATGGCTGGTGTACAAAACTAATGTGCTAGTAGGTGTAAAGTGCAAAAATTATGAGTAAACTCATACAAAATAGCACAAAATGTGTATAAGTGAACAGGCATGTGTGCTCCTGCAGATTTGTGGAGATGAGAGAGTAGGTGCCAATGTTTGTGTGTGTCTGGGTAAGACCATCAACTCCAGCAGTGACAGGCAAGACCTCCCAGCTTACCGCTGTGCACAGCCCACATGATCCTGAAGGCCGGGCCACCAATCTCGTCAAAAGGTTTTCTCCGGGTGAGCACCTCCCACAGGATGATCCCCCAGCTGAACACATCACACTTCTCACTGTAGTTGGAGCCTGAAACAAGACAATTACAGACATGCACAATCAGGCACAATGTACAGGGAGACAGCTCAGTGACATGGACTCTTCTCACACTTTTAAGACTTGCATGGAGCATCAGACAACGGAAAAAGAAAAATCAAAGTTTGGGGTCAGCAGAGGAGCTGGACTGGGGAGGACCTACTAAATGGTCTCTATTCCTGGTACTAGAATGAACAATATGGCATTATTTGCGAATAAATCCAGGCCATGGCAGGGCAAGAGTTACTGACCTTCAAAGACCTCTGGTGCCATCCAAGCCGCACTGCCTTTGTTGTTGGTCATGTGGGTCTGGATGTCACAGGCTGTGCCAAAGTCACAGATTTTCAGCACCGTTCCCCCCAGGATCAGCAACAAGCTGAGAAATACAATATGTCAACATTCACCAAAGGGTATTCTCAAAGCAATAAACATACTTGCTCTCACCAACTCCTGATAATATATACACAGAGCACCGAGAAACCTGTCTGTAAGAAGCAGAGAGACGTAAACAGAAGGTAACACAGAGATAGTTACGCTCACACAAAAGAAAAAAAACAACAAATAAATCAAGAAAAAACAACAAAACTGCATTATGTTCGACTTTCTGATACCAAAGGTTTTGCCTGTTGATCAAACATTAAACTCCTCTAAAAAAATGCTTATGTCACGGCTGTGCAAACCGGCCCTCAGCGTGCTTTTAGTTTTGCCGTCGCAAGGCAATAAATCTCCTGTCAATGGGGCCCCGGAAGGGAATTCCCCGCCCGCCGTATCAAATATCGGAGTTGACCCGCGCTACTGTGTGGTCTTGCCGTGATATTGCATTTTCGGCCCATTATTCTAAGATTGTTTCTAAAATGAACATCATCCTATGACCACCAGTGTATTTTCACATTTTTCCTCTTTTCTCCAAAGTAGTTTTGGTTGCTGTACTGTATTCAGTTGTGCTATAAGAGATTGTTGAAAAACAACGTGTAATTCTCTTAAAAAGTGCAGTGCATAATTACTTTAAAGATGAATATCTCGTGATGGCTTGGATCAAACTATCTTTTTTTGACTTAGATGAAGTCTCTGTGATCGCTTCTACATTTATGTGAAAATTGTGTTTTGTAATGAAAATTAGAACGTGAGTTATGAATATTTATTCTTTCTTACTGCATAGTTTGTTGGTTATGGCACTCGCTTGATCAACACGTAGAAATGATAAGACCACAAAAGACAGAAGCTAAACTGTGACAAGTATAAGGCCGAATTTGTTCTGTACTATAATATCAGTATTGAAAGAGACACTGATGGCTGCCATTCGAAATATATTTGCGACAAATGTATTAAAAGAAGCGCCGGCCTCAGGAAGCAGTTAA
>JBCEWB010022955.1:0-14760 GCA_039654565.1 Peronia peronii | reverse complement strand
AAAGTCAAATAAACACCAAATAACTGCTTTGAATGTATTCTTTATTCATTTCCCATCAAATTGATGTATGACATGGCATAATCACTTTTATACTTAGTCATTTATAACCCGTTGTGTAAGCTATATGTTATCACTTTCTATTTAGCCCAGAAAAAATTTTGTACAGACCGGAAAAATAATTACGGAGTGAATGAGTTAACAAACTGTTGGTAGAATAAGCTTGTTTGATTATAAAATGACATCAACAAAAAGGAACCAAATACAAATCACTTAAAACATTTTTTTTTTCATCATTTTTATCATGGCTGAGTCTATTTATCCGACTAGACGAGAGGGATTATGGAATGAATTTACACAGTGTGCCCTACGCCGCACACGGGGCACGGCATCACAACAGTGGCATTTTAGTTGCGCTGGGCTTGGCCCGAAACCACAAACGGGGTCATGAGTATCGGGTTACTTTGAATGTTTTCCGTGGTCTCCTCCAACTTTCACCCAAATTTCGTGCTCTGGAATTGTGCTGTTTGCTGTTATGCCAAGTTAGCATTTCTGTATTCAGCTAGTTCTTTGGCCGCTTTAATTGCACCAGCGCTTTGTCTCCGCTTGGTATTTTTAACAGATGAGAGACAAGTTTGGCATATATACTTAGAGTGAGTCCTATCTTTGTCTTCTCTTACATCAATAGTAAAAACAAAATGAATATCCTTTTTCACTGCCTCACACATACATGGTTTTTGGTACCTATTTCTTCGTTTCTGACTCACATTTTTCCTCCCACAGGTTCTACACAGTTCATTCAAAATAGCTTTGTGTAGTTCCACTGAGTGTTCTTCCATTGATTGTAAGCACACACAGAAAATGTCAAATGCTATTCGATTTGGGACCCGTTGAAGAAAATTTTGTATTGATAAGCACAGGTTGTGATATTCACATCACTATAGCTTTAAAAGTAATGGTAGCGAGGATATGAAATTTAGAGGATTAAGAGTCTAAATGTAGCAGATCACAACTGTACATAAACTGAAAAGTTACTGCGTGGGATATTTGAAATATATTTAATTACCTAGCTAATTAGTGGCAGAAGTGTAAGTTCATAGCACGGTTTTCAAACATCTGTAACAGTCAAACAAACAATCATAGAAACATCGGATTTTCATAGTGTTATAGAGCTTGATCTAAACTTTCGAATGCATTCACTAAATCTGGATGGGGGAGAATTAGAACCCAAGTTATAATGCTTTAAAGTTGGTCAAATTCTGAGTCACCAGAAGAATTCGCCTGTATGCTGGCGTTCCGCCTGTTGAGCCCGTGACAGGTGGGCGGAAAGGACGGTTAATGGCCTTGCAGCACGAAATCGCAGCCCGAACTACAAGTCACAATTTCGGGGGTTTTGTTATGACGTGGGTGGCGCAGGTAAGCCATAAGGGAGGGCAGAGAAAGAGAGGCCCAGTAAGGAAGAGAAAGACAGTGGGCCGGGGGACATGCAAAACAAAGAAACAGACGCATGTAAGCGTGTGGGATGGCGGAGAAAGAGGCCCTGTATGGGGGAGGGGGGGGGGTGAGACGAAGGAAAGGGAGAGGAGAAAATGACGGAATGATGGACCCCAGTGAGGAGAAAGACCTGCAACAACAAGGGAAATACATGTACTCCACTGGTGAGTCTTATCGAACCCACCAAAAGAAAGTTAGAAAGGAGAACAAACGTACGCAAAAGTAGTAGCGGGGGAGATAGAGGGAAACAAACAAAATGAAAGAACAAAAACCCGAGACATCCAATTCTAAACAGTTAAAATTTTATTTGTAGCCCTTTTCAGGGCTAGAACTTACTCAACAGGCCTTTTCAGGACTAAACGTTAACTCATTAACAGTGTTTTTTATAACAACACCATTCTGCCTCTACTTTTCTTTACTTTTAGACCTTACAAGACAGTCTGAACTTTTTTCACTGACCGAAATGACAGTGTTTTTAATGCTTTTGCGCATATGGGGGAAGGATTTAAAACTTAATCCTTCAGTAGTCTTTGTCTTGTGCTTGGAAAAAACGTTTTTTGATGATACATGTTCCTCAAAATGGCTAAAAAAATTCCTTGTAACTATTAAACACGCTGCCTACAATCAGGCAGTGGGTCATTTTCAAAGCGACGATGAGAAGTGAGGAGCGAGAATGGAGTGGCGGGCGAAAGGTGATATCTAGTTCGATATCGAAATGTCGCATCGGTAACAATAATAAACATGCGCGATTAATGTGTAGGTCAAAAATCTAATACAGGTCGAGGATATCCCGTTTTTTTCCCATTTTTTTTTTTCAGAAACACCTGGTGAAAAGCTGCCCTGAGATATAATCTACTTTGCTATATTTAGGCAGCGTTATTAAAATGAAAAACCTTAAACGAATTAAAAAAAAAAAATGATAATAATCTCCAATTCCTGAACGGATACCGATCGCTTAAATAGGAAAAAGGGCCTGCCGTGGGCTTTTCACCCGAGCGGTCGGTCAAATAGACACTTCCTTTTGTTATAGACCTATAGCACTGGACAACTTTTGAGAATGCCTCATATATGATTTAGTAGTTCACTGCTCCTCCATAAATCTCTTCTATCAGAACTGGATTTGTGAGAGTTGCAGATTCTCAGTATGTGCATCTTCCAAGCAGTTTGTTCATTCTCTTTTGCTTGACATATGATGATCTTGTTTCACAGTACGATCCTACTTTGAAATCATTTCAGCACACAGAATATCCTCAATTCTCATAACTTTCAGTATATAGTGAGCATTATTTTATCATATCTTACATATGTTGGTTGCAAAGTGGTAAATCTGTTGACACATTTGTGATCTATCAACAATTGATGAGACCAACTTAGTCATGAAACAGTTACCTACTGTGAGGCAGTAAATAGAAACCCTGCCTTTATTCTGGCTTTTTTTTTTGTTCATAATTTTGCTTTCCTTTGGTGGGTATTTACCTTAACTCAGTCCACCCCAGGTGAATTTGCTGCTGGATGATGACCAGATTTCTGCAGATTTAAGGGTGATGCTAAAGGTCAGTGGGAAGCCAGTGGCCAAGAAACAGCTGATTTCACAGGAGAACCTGCTCTCTGACAATTCTTCTGATGTACGGATAGAGGATGGAAGGTTGTGGTATGACAAGAAATGGTATGTAACATTACATATATATGGACTGTAAGTTAAAGTATGAGAAATTTTAGAGCCAAATTGCTATTAAAAGCACCAAAAAGAAATGTCAGAATATTTAAAAAATACAGCGGTCTCGGTCTAAGAACCCTCTGCCTAAGAACCCGGTGTCGGGACAAGACACGCAAGTACGTATGGTGTAATTTCACATCATATTGTTCACTTGAGAGAAATGCACAGTGCTAGATGTGCAGTAAAATGGGGACAGGGGTGGAGAGAACAGGTAGACAAAGAAGTGGAAGTGATGGTTGATGTATGACTGCATAATCAGGCCACATTGTGGACTAATCTATAAGCATTTCTTTGTTTGACAACATGTGGGACAGCACTTATGATTGGCCCTGTACATAAGGAGGAGTAAGTTTAGCCTCCTGATTGGTCAGTTGTTTTGCTGCTTAGGTCAGTCTGTAAACACTTGAGTCATTCATGCAATTATCTGTAGGGCAGCATAGCAGTATCATGTTTTCAACAATGATACCATTGTGTGAAAACTCACTCGACGTTTAAATGCTGGACAGTATTAATGTAATTATATGCTGAGAAAGATCAGGAATTGTTGGAACTAATTATAACACACATGCAGGGAAGAAGATTGTACATATTTGCATAGATAAATCTTTAATTAACGATAATGATCAATTAATCGTAGTAGTGAAGACAGTCTGTGATCAGACAGGTTGCATAACTGTTCAATCCGCCTAAGAACCTGTCCACCATAGAGACTGCTTTTTTTTGTCTCCTGGCAACTGGGTCCTTAGGTGGAGACCACTGTATCAAAGCATTTGCAAATTGTCAAACATCTCTCGGGGACGCAGTGGCTCTGTGATTTGGCGTTTGCTTCAGAGGGTAAAATCAACTCATGTCGGTGAGGTTGTGGGTTCTGCACGACTTGCAGGCCCTCTCATCGGGGGATGGAAGGACATGAAGATCGAAAGACCCGCATTTTTTCAGTGATTCAGCGGTCCCCTGGCTTCTTCTGGGTAGGTAAGCCTAATGTCTCAGATAAGGGGGAATATATTTCGGAGGTCCCATATGTATGTTCCACACATTAAAGACCCTTGGCAGTTAAAAATTGATGGAAGAGTAGGCTGAGTGCTGCTGTCCGGGCAAAATTTCCAAACTCCAAATTTCTACCCACAGAATTTCTCAGCAAAAATTGGCAACTTCTAAAAGCTGAGATAATCCTACTTTCTAAGGATTGAAAGGCTGGAAAACAAACATCTCTCCTCTATGCTGAGTTGGGTACTGGTTGAGAGGTTCTGAATGGAAATCTGCAATCTATAATCAATTTCTTTTTCACAAGTTTGTTTAGATGAGGTTTTGTAAACCTCACATAGCATAAAGGTCTGCTGCTTACTGTGAAATTATTTCACATTTTGTGCTTTTATACTTCATAGTACACTTGGATGGTTATGGGTGTTGCACTGACATAGGCTGGCAGAAATTTATGCACAGTTGGCACTAGAGAACAATTTGAATTGGAACAGAATTTCAGAGAGAGACATTTACACAGTATACATTATTTCTTTTTAATCATTAGACTATTATGTGAAAGTGCGATGTAGCGAAATGACTTATTCCATGTGCCAAGGATCTTGAAAAATTATGCATAAAATCATTTAGAGAGTATGGAAGCCTTTTTCACATGAAATATATTATGTTAGACTTTTGTTTTCTTTGTTGCAAAATATGAAAATTTTTTAATGACACAGGATCATTAATCAGTGATGTCATAAGCTTAAACAATGTTTTTCCGTCCCTACAGGTTTCAGCGTAATTCCATGGTGCAGATAGACAACAAAGAGGGTGGGCCGAGGATATATGGAACTATCACTAATATAGGCAATCAAGAGGTATATATGTGGATACTAACCCGGTTGGTTTGCAATGGAAATTTTGTTAAAATGCTGGATTATGTCAGAAGGAAATTTTTCTTCCAAATTGTAAACTATGGGAGTATTCCTCTGTTTAGCAACAAAGGCCTCATAACAAATTTAAAATCTGAAAATTTACCTACATTAAAACTGTAGGCTTTAATGCGAATTAGAGTTTTGATTTTTGCGTTAGATAGTAGGTTCTTTTTGTTTGATAAGTGGGCATAGACTTTCTTGTCGGGACTGACCTTTAATTTTTTGGCTAGCCGGTCTTTTTTTTTTTGTTTGTTTGTTAGTTAGTTTATTTTTTAAATTATTGTTCTTTAAATGTGATAGGGTCTCTCATGATGAGCATGAAAACGAATGATAGTTTCTTGATTGCCCTTCGAGAGGATTGAACCTGTCAGTCGGCTTCTCATTTAGAACTAGAACATGAAATTTGTTGTGCAACTTTAATGGCAGTGTTTGGTTCCTCAAACTTGACAATATTCAGCTGAGTGATGGTGTGAGAATTATTGATTGAAAACTAACACTTTAATCTGGCAGGAAAAACAAATGACATGGCCATGGTCAGAGAGAAGACCGAAGAAAATACTGGTGCCAGAAAGAAGTTGTTCTCATGCACAGTCTAGATCTAGACAGAGTGCCATGTCATAATTAAAAAAAAAAAAATAGCCTGGCAGCATTGCATAATTCACACCCACACACTTAAATAGTAAAGCCAATCAGCGTCAGTGATTGAGGCAGTGAATGTCAAAATGTGCTGCCTGAAACAAAATATGTTGTGTGCTATACATGAGCAGTTATTGACAAGGGAAACAACCATAGGAAAATTGTATACATGACATTGTATTTTCCCTTAGGAATACATATATCACTGACCTGACCCTTTTTTATTTGTCTCTATACTGGAATAATGAGACATAAGGAATAATGAGGGATTTTTGTCAGAACACAGAGTGTTGTTATTCAGAAGTTTTACTGTCCTGTCTTTGCTTTCTTTGGTTCTTTCTAAAATTAACCTTTTTTTTTTAATTGTCTTATTTTTCAGATCTGGATTAAACGTAGCGGGGACAATTCCAAGTTGAGGATCTATTTGTCACAGTTTCACAAAGGGAAATATGTAATGAAGAAACGAACAACATAGCCTCAGTATGTGTTGTATAATACTGTATTTATTATTTGTTTGTACAGAATAACATTCTGTTTGTTGCCAGGGTTTATGTTTTGATTACTATATTACTAGTGATGATATTTGTTGATGTAGTTTCGGATTTTTAAGGTATTTAACTGCATTTCATTTCATGGGGAAACAAAAATATATAAATAGGGGTTTTATCGTGTTTATAATAACTGATCCACATTGTGCGTCATAGAACTAGTCTAAAATATGCAACTGTGTTTATGCCTCACACATGAAATTCCTTATTTCCACAATAAGCAAGGAACATGTGACACAGAAAGCATGTCATATTTCAGTTGCCACATTGAAAAATGTCTCTACCCTGTGTGTTCAGAACTTTGCATGGCAAAATCTCTTGTAATCTCACATCATTTGAAGATCTGAAATGAAAAAAAAGCTGAATTCAGTAATGGAGAAAATGTTTGTTTCTATAAACATTTGCAGACTCTCACTGCCTTGAAAAAATTATCAATATATTGTGTTTGGAGCTTTTGTTTGCTAAATGAGCATGTCATAATCAAGCTGTGGCAGTCAGCAAGAGGTCAGTGGTAAGCATCTGGTGTTGAAAAGAGCTATTTACATGGGGCATCCTGTGATAAGCGTGGTAAAAAAAAAAAGAAGTGTAAGTTGAGATCATCATAACATACATGTATAAATGCATTTGTAAACATTCATATGCACATTGTAAAGATATTGATCATCAGATTGGAAGATGCTGCTTTTGTGTTCATGTGTTTGACTCTGAACATTACATGTATTTCATAGAGACCTATAAGTCATAAAAATGAAACAGACATTTTAAAATTTTTTTTTTTTATCTGTTGAGATTTTGCATGACATCAGTAATTTTTGTCACAGATTCTGTGTGTTATATTCAGTTTCTCTTCTGTTTTGATAGATATATATATATATTTATACACATACACACAGTGGAACATGCTTAAACCAAAATTTTAGGGACTGGACATATTATTTCAGTTTAAACATGTTTTGGTTTATCCAAACTGGTATGGTGGAAGTTGTTAGAAGAGGGGAACAAACTCTGTAAGGTCAAGTTTCACTAACTAACCACGTGGGTCATCTGAAACTACACGGTGCCATAACATCACACTGCATTAGACAGCGTGCATCACGGTGCTTCGATGACATGTTGTCCCCCTTGCCTCGTCAGCACACCCCATAATTTAGATTCCACAGACAATGCGCACTTGTTTCACTGACGCAATTCTCCCATTCCCCACCCCTCTCCGTCTTGGATATCTGCTGGTGGCCTCAGGCCTGACGATGAGAGAACGGTGTGTTGGTACTGAGCGTGTTTGATTGATTAAGAATAGGTCGCAGGCTTCCACTAAAATCTAGGTCACTGTTTTCGGTTCTGCCATGTTCCCATGAATGTTGACTTTGGTTTATCACTAGTCGATTAACAAAGAGTATTAGAGAAAACAAACGGGGATTAATTTTTCTTTCGGTTCAGCCATGTTTTCGGTTTAGCCGTTTTTGGTTTAAATGTGTTCCACTGTATATAATTCTAACAAATGTATGTTATGTCCGAGTTTTGCAGTAGTATGATAGGGTAAAGTTAAGATGGTCATTTCCAACTATGTTACACATAACGGCTGACTGAGCCAGTGATTAAAATATGTATTTTAAATCAACTGAATAATTTGTCTTATTTTTCAGCCAGTTTAGAAAAATGAGTGGTAAAGACATTAAAGTGAAGAGAAAGAAACCTTCAGTTGGGGGCTGTTCTGAAAAGGACGCTCTGAACATTTTGTAATACATCATGTATCAGTTATCTGAAAAAAATGTTTTCCTATCTGTTTAACATCTTATCATGTTGGAATGCAGAATACTTAGTCTCCCAATGAATAGGGATGTACAAATTTGGAGTTTAGTTACTTTCAAGTGATGTCTCAAAGCATTTTTTAAATCACTTGCGATGGATCCGCCAACATTTGGCGGGCTGGTCGCTTCCTTGCGTGGACAGATCCGCCACTCCTTGGCGGACTGTCATAGATTTTTTTTTTCTCTGTCTCTAATCCGCCGAGAGCTGGCGGAACCGTTGCTGGCGACAGTATAGCCATTTGTCTTATTTCGTGCAAAGTTTCACAGAGATCCGGGTTATACTTTTTTAGTTATTGCTGATACAGGGAAGTCACTCTGAGTGACCCAGGCAGTGCATTGAGAAACGAAACAAAAGCGCAGTGCTGTGCGATGGCTTTTGAAAAAATGAAGGCCCAGATCTGTTGATTGAAAAAAACAAACCAAACAAAAAGCAACAAGAAATGTTTTGATTTTTTTAAACGCATTTTTATTTCATACCATCCAATAGTCTGAAAATTTCCGAAAAGTCAAAATATGTGTAATCTGTTTTAAATCATTAAAAAAAAAGTTTTTAACATACAGTATTCCTGTTTGTTTTATTGCATTGTGCTTTGTTTTAAGTTTATTGTGTCAAAAGAACAAGGCAATTGAACAATTCTGAGCTGCTTGGTGATTTTTTAAAAACACCCTGAAAACACCAGTCTCTAGTGTATGTAAAATTTCCGAAGGTCCAGTCTCCATTGAGTTAAGGAGCACTTTGCAGAAAAAAAAAATCGCTGCAGTGTGTGATTTTGCATGTGGTTTGAGCCTTACTCTTTCCCAAGTTCCCCTTTTTATGTGAATCTCTCCTCAGAACATGGAATCTAAGGACCAGATTAACCTATGTCAGACAGTGGTGTGCAATGATCCACAATGTCAGGCTTTCAGTCAACATAACAATGTACTCTTCGGCTATTTTACCAAACTTTGCTGACAGTATTATGTGTCATATACAACCAGATAAATGTATTGTGCAGGAAAGACTGCCAAATTAACCATTCTTTGTATGAGAACGATCACATGTGGTTCATTTACTATTTGTTTAAGTTAAACTGTGTGCCCTTTAGCTTGTTATTTTCCCTTATCATGTGGCACATTATGTAAGTACCTCTCAGTAATACTATTTTGGATGGTTGTACAAAAGAGGAACTATTTAAAGACTTGGTAGCAATGAGTGTTAGTTGTTTCAGAACAGATCCCTGCATTCCAACTTTATAGTAAATTGGAAAATGAAGTATGGCATTGTGGGTGGCGGGGTGTGGGTGGCAAAAAATATTTGCACAATGACATGCATTTTTATTGTTGATTAGATTCCTTTGTATTTGACAGATGGCCAGAAAATGTAACTACATGTTGAAGGCAGCAGTGTATGAATATCAGAGAGAGTGATGTAGAAAATTATTGTTTATTGCTTCTTTTTTTTTAAAGTTAAACAAAAAATAAATTATTGAAATTGTTTTTTTAAAAAAATTCTTTATGATTTCTACAGTACAGTTCCAATATGTATGCATGTGTCAAATGTGTATTGATGAATTTATGCACAAGAAATGGTCCAACTGCTATAGAATCAGTGTACGTGGACATTGTTTATCAGCCAGCTACATGTAATTATGTTATCATCTTTAGAGCTCGTAACATTAAGACAGGTGTGCTAGATAATATGAAATGCTTAATTTGTTGGTATTCTATAATCTCATGATTGAATTTGACTCTTTGATAACAAAATTATGTTTGATGGATGTCCATTTAATTAAGTTTTAAACTCCTTTGTGAATATGAGTGTTGTTTGGTTCTGTGTGGGATGCGTAGATAAGAACAAGTGGTAAAATGTAAATGGTATGCCACAGTTTATTTTGTAGGAGAATTTAAAATGGCATGCGTTCTTTTATTCCCATATAAACTCATTTCATCAATGAGCTATAGTCAGCTGACAAGACTATTGAATTCAACTGTATTTGTTTCCTCATAGAAGTTTCTAACATCAAAAGACAAATCTAATTGTAAAAGGATCTTTTGCCATAAGTTAGTTAAAATTGTGCTATTAGCCCAGTCCCAGGTTGAACTTTTTTCTGTTTTTTTTTTCAAAAGCAAATACACTCACTGAGTGTGGTACCAATATTTAGTCATTTATTCATGCTATTCACATCAAATATCAATACACAGTTTGATTAGGTTATGTTTTATAATGTTTGTAGAGTTTGGGGCTGTCATTTCTGGACATGTGCTTGTAATGAGATTAATATTTAGAATGGAAAATTCGCTATGGGATTACTTCTTTTTTTTGTGGAATATTAGTTTTGAAAATTGTGGACAGTTTTGGGATTTGGAATTGTAAAATTATGGGAAATTCTCTTAAATTTATCTCTCTCAGTACATTGTAGTACCAAAATTTATCTCGTTTACAGGCTGCCAGTGCATTTATGTATATATGTATATTATGTTTGCAAGCATTTTTTTTTTTTATGTTGGAAAAACAATATGTGACACGTTGGTATGATTTGATGATTAAGATACTGGATGCTGTCTCGAGATACAACAATTTTAAATCGAAGGGGTCAAAAATATGGTATTTTGTTTTTTATTGATTAATTTTGTCCCTCTAAATAGTTCTTATGGAATGACAACAAAAATAAACATTGAAAACATTGATTTAATGCATGTTTTGTCTTTTTTTTTTTTTTTTTTTTAGAAATCCTGTCATTCTGAGGTTATTTTTAGCACTGCATTCTGAGTTGCTTTCCTTTGGTTTTATCATATCTTAAAGGGGTAGTGCAACATCATTTTTTTGTGTCAAGTTTCTTTTTGTTTTTGCCTCAGATGAAATATTACGGTTATTGTAAATCCACTGACATACAAATTAAAAGCCAATGGCTTCTTGAATTTGAGATTTAACAGTTCAAGAGACGGGATTGTTTGGACTGCTGGGTTTTCCATAACTGACCGTAGACCTGGCGTGACATCTTTTTCCAGAAGGCACACTAACGGGACACTTGAGTGGGCCTATTCAGTTTGTAAACAATGGTGTATTATGTGACTGAGAACTGTCGATCACAGGATAGTCGGGCATTTTTAGGGGCTCCTCGTTGCGCTGTGATATTTCTCACTGTCACTTGAACTTGGGGTTTATCGCTCCAGTTTGAAATTATCGCCATAATAAGTATGCGCAGCTCAATAGACACTCCTTCAAAAGGTAAAAGAAACTTTACCTAATAGAACAGTGAGAAATTCCATGCCCAAAAATGAAATCCTCTTGAACAGAAGAGAAGAACAGAAATCAAGGGCCACATGGCCCACTCAAATCCTCTCAAGTGCTCCGAAACTACAATCAAAAGAAACGATGATCAAGAGAAGAATATTGAATAGATGTAGTTTCCTTGTTTATACCATATTGAATAATAACACAGACTCCCCTGATCACTTGACCCACTCAGCAAGTTAGGCACTGACCAGTGACCAAGCTATTGAGAGTAGAAGTTTTTGAGCAGAATAATTGCTATGAATGAAAGCCAAAGTGGCCTAAATATCTATTAGTTTATATATCAGATAGCTTCCTTTTGCTCTCACTATATGCTACCATTAGATCACTTATATATGTTTCTTTGTAGTCACTGCTGTCCCGTCAACGTCAGCCGGTCTGATCTCATAACAATGGGCTAAGTCCATGTGGTTAGAGGGATGATAGCTTGCATTTTATACGGAGATTCTATAGCAAGGACGTAAATACATCCCTATGTAAAGTGGTTTGATCCAAGCACTTATATTTGGTTATGAACACATCTGTGATGGAAATAGTCTGAGTGATGAGGGGTGATAAAATTGACACCCATAATACGAAATTGACGTCTTTATGAGCACAACCCTTTCTCCTACCATTGGCTCATTGCAAATATTATATGTGAAGAAAGGATGGATTTAGGGAGGGATTAAAGGGAGACATTGGTCAGTAAGATGGTCTGATGTGGGCCTGCTCTGTGTCACTCTGAAGCCAAGGTGGAGTCAAAACAAACACCCTGAGGCTCAAACTGATAGGGCTGTACTAGTTGGTCATGAGATGTGCAGCCTTGTAGTACAGAGATGCGCGGAAACATATGACGTCACACGATAATGGCGTAGAGAATCGGCAAAAGGAACGCAGAGCTGCAAGCCATCTTATTTTGCAAAATAAACACATGAATGGTGATGTTTTCGCAAAAATAACACCGCTAACATGGTTTTTGGCTACTAGAAGTTTATTATTTTACAACAAATAGCATAGGTTGTCTGTGATGTTGCACTACCCCTTTAAAGAACTGCACTCTCCCAGAAAGTGTTTTTGATGTTAAGGAAAACCCCTAAATATTACTCCTGATATGCTAAATTTATCTTGAAGTCAAAGGAACTAACTTCAGTAGCACAAGAACATGTAAGGTAGACCTAGTTAGTGGAAAAATCCCTTTATAAACTGAGTCTAACGATTGGACTGACAAATGTCAAACTCCTGAACCACCTTAGCAATTGATTTCAAATTCACGTATGTTCATGATAACATTTTAGAAAAAGTGTGCAAAATTTCATTGCTGTAGATTAATTCTGAGGTACCTCTCGCTAAGGATATAATTGAACAGCGATTTTCTCAGTCAAAATATTAAATGTCAAGCTCTCAGGGGGTCATCATTTTAAGGATTTCAACTGGATGTAGATTTTACAGCTGTGTATATATATATCTAATTAAAAGTCAGAAAATGCTCTTTCTAATAGTTTCAAAATGCAATTTGACCCAAATGTACCTTAATCATCAAATCATTGACCACATTGACATACTCTGTATTTCACTTGGGTGTGAATTGTATGTAGCATACTATTTTGAAAATGTCAGTTTAAGATAAATATGTGTTGGTTTAATGTAAAAAAAAGATGAGGAATTTGGCTTTTCTTATGCCCTTTTGTCCTCACAGTGTAATGTCCGTTATTTTTGTCCTATTCTTGCATCGAAAAGTCTGTCTATCCATCCATCCATCCATAAGACCAAGCACACTTTCAGTTTCACACATTCATCTGAACATAGGGCTCACCACTCATGCAAATACATTGAGCAATTCATCCACTGACAATGTTATACTATACATGTAGCTGTATGACATAAATATCTTATACATGTACCTTGAGCAAAAAAAAAAAGCATTGGAAAGAAAAAAGAGATATGTGAATATTATGTATTTTCAGTTAACATTTCTGTGTGAAAAATACTTCTGTTGTGTGAATATTAATTTTGATGAATAAAATTTTTGATATTGATATGAAATAATTAATCTTATTAGCATTCTTTATGTACGCATGTACTGTGGAGGAGATTGTAGTGGGCATTTATCCTGCTAATACACTTGTGGGTTATATTTTGCATATGACTTTCCTGTAATCCCGCCTGGAATAGTTTCTATACTAACCTAAAGGAAAGGATGTAGAAAACTTGTGACAGATTCTGACCTCTACATTTTCAATGACCCAGTCCTGACGTACATTTAAATCATACTGCAAATAATGTACAAATCAGTACAAGATAGTCGTCTTATAAATAATGTCTAATGCTACTTGGGTTTTGTCTTTCATTTCTTGAACCTGAATAAACATGATATCTAACCTTCTCAGATAAGGGAGAAAACATTCTGGGGGTTCTGTGTGGAAATTATATGTGTTAAATAGCCCCTGCAATTAAACCTTGATTCAAGAATAGGTGATGGGTCAAGGGAGAGTTGAGTAATCCTCCGGTAACTCCTTTAAAAAAAAAAAATGTACATGTATATTAGTCTTAAATACATGTACATGTACAGTGTATTTCACCAGCCTGTCTCAATCGTGGGCATAATTTTAATGATCAACTCACCTAAGCCACTAATTTCTCATTGATGCAATGATAAGATGTGCATATGAACTTAGCCTATATGTTATACTTTATGATAAAATAAGACTTTTTTTTTTTAAAAGAAAAAAAGAAAAGAAAAATTAACATTCAAGAATAAAATAATAATAATAATAATTAAATCCAAAATTCTGACCCGAGAATCCACCTATAAAGGTTATATACAGGCCAATCACTTTTTCTTGGTGCCAGATTATTGAAGCCTAGGCTACTTTTCTCAGATACATTTCCAATCTTGGAAAAACATGGTGAACTGCTGTGTATTGCTGAGTTTCATTGTACCAGAAAAATGTCTTGTTTTGTCCAACTGTTGCAGCATTTTCCTTGAAACATCAAAGAAGTCAAGAAAATGTGGCTGGTGAAAAAAAGGACAGAAATCTGAAATTTGGAACCCCCCCCCCCCCTCCCCTCCGGAGGTTTTTATACGCTTTTGCACCTTTAAGTCATCTGTGGACATCTCAAGAAGGCCTTTCGTCTGTGCCTGAATGATGTTGCCATGGCATTAGTTTAGACATCGCATTATAGGGGGACGCAGTGGCTCTGTGGTATGGCGTCCGCTCACGGAGAAAACGGGCGGGGATCGACTCGCGGGTCCTGCACGAAGATCGAAAACCTGCATTTTTTCAGTGACTCAACGGTCCCCTGGCTTCCAGTGAGTCGGGAAGCCTGATGTCTAGCCTTCTCGGATAAGGGCGAATATATTTCGGAGGTCCCGTGTGTACGTTACGCACGCTAAAGAACCCTTGGC
>JBCEWB010022844.1:1137-14128 GCA_039654565.1 Peronia peronii | reverse complement strand
CCCCCCCCCCCCCCCCCCCCCCCCCCCCCCCCCCCCCCCCCCCCTCCCCCCCACCAGAGGTGGACGGACGAACGGCATGACAGATGAAAGTTTCGAGGAATGAACAAATAGATGTACAAATGGATGGATGGGTAGATGTTCACTCCCAACACAAGACATAAACATGAATCATAAAAAGATTTCTCACAATGGCTACTGTTGGCTTGGTTTCAATATGACCCCCCCCCCCCCCCTCTCCCTTCCGCTGTCCCAGATCTTTTTCATTTTTTTTTCTCAAAAGTAGTTGTGATCGAATCACAGAATCGAAATACGTAAATATTTATGTTTGACATTTTATTTCGCAAAGTGTACATCATGAATTGTGGCCGCAGAAGGACAGAAAGTGAAAGGATAGTATGTCCCATTTATTATGGATATCAGAGAAATATGTTTGATATTCGCATAGTTTAAAATTTAGGCCGCCCACAGAATCCACAGTTTTCACGCCAGCTAAAATGTCAACGGCCGAATAACTTTTTTTTTCTTTACTTCTTTTCTGTCACTCTTTTTGTCTTTCTATCAAAATATTCTCCCTTAACGACATAATCTCCCTATTAAGATCTAGATGACTCCGTTCAGCTGACTCTCTTTCTCTCTCCGCCCCCCACCTCCCCCTTCCCTTCCAATAAAAATCCACTCTGTCCGGCCCAGTTCTCACTTAATGATCCATTGCCATGTTCAGACAGACAAATATTATTGAGGACCTTGTATGGTCAAATGAATTTTATTCTCGTTCTCATTCAGCTGAAAGCCTACAGACCAAAATGCAAAAATAGTGATATAGTTTGTTTGTTTGTGTTGGGGTTTAACGACACATCAGCACGATTACGACCATATTGTGTCAAATACGGTAAGAAACGTTTACACGTCAAGAAGAAGAAGAGAGGAAAGAAACAGGACAGAAGACAGAAGCAAGGAGAGTGAGAAGAGATGTCTCCCCTGGAATGTCGAGGATGGCACTCCATGGGAGACATCCCATCTATGGCCGGCTTACACCGCCTGCAGGTGGGAGCAGAGAACCTACTTATAAACCCCGGGCCCCCACGGAGGAAAAAATAGTGATATAACTTATGTCTCGTTGACATAAAAACAAAGAAAAAACTGTGGGCTGCCAGTGCCCAGTGGTATCATAGTAAAAGCAACAACGACAATAATAAACAAAAAGACAAAACTGTACAAAGCCAAGATATCGCTTCCCAATGCGCAAACCTCAAATGTCAACTTTACTAGAAAGTTGTGACATGTTGGGGACAGTTATCTTAACTCATTTTCTGGTTCGTGATTGTACTCTCAAGGTGGGGCAACCATGTGATAAGATATGTAATACACTGACTAAACGCCTTATCCCTGAGAACGCTATTCCTATTATTCCTATACAAATTTTTTTTTTTTTAGTTTGGCGATCTCTCGTTAAACACACAGTGAACAAAATGCAGCTTTGAGAAAATAAATTGATACGATAGACCCAGCTGTCTTTATGGACATTTATACTGAAATAGGTGCGAGATGGTTAAACTCTGGTGGAAAAAAAAAGGGGGGGGGGGTGTCCAAGTGTGCTGAGGTTGGTCCAAATATTTTTTAAAAAATAATAATATAACAATAATAATAATAAAAAATAAAAACTATAATCAAAGACCAAAATGTCCGTCCCCAGTTAGTTTCCTCTAAGGTCAACTTTATCGAAAAGCTGTGAAGCATACTGGGAATTATTGCCTTGTTCTCACTGGTTCACTGTCCTCTCAATCAAAATCCGAGTTTTCGTTCCTCTTCATGCTCCATACTTTTCTTGGGCGCATTCTTCATTTAGACCTCTCCAGTAAACAGGCGGGTATTGTAAGATAGTATTTATTCTGATTCTGCCCTTTCCTTTCGCAGATCCATTATCTTTCCACCCAGCCATCCAATGGAAACAGCAGCAAATACTTATGCCTTGACATTCTTCGTCAGGATGGACAACTAGCAGCCATAGAAAATCTATCCTATCATTATTCAATTTCTCTATGAAAGGAAGGGAAGTGAAAAGTTGATATGACGTTTCGTTTGAAGAATGGTAAATGTTTATCCACTTTACAAGACAGTGTTGTATTTCCATTGCATGCCAATGTGAAGATCAGTTCACCAATCTGCGATGATGTTTTTCATGAGCTCGTTATTGAAGTTTGGCTACAAAACGTTTTTTTTTTTTTTAATTTGGTTCAATGATCCAGTACATTATGGGAATTCTAGTGTTATTTAAAATCTTAAAGATGCACTAAACCTCAACTTTGTATGGATATACATGACGTGCATTGGCAAACATGTCACAATATATGTATCTATTCCAATACACAATTTCCTCTCCATGTAGTCTTTTTACTTAATTTTACAGCCATTTACGAAGATCAGTTTACTCTCGCTCTGCAAGGTTCACGGGCGATTACAGTAACAAATCTTAGTGAAGTCAGTCTATTTAATACAGGCCTAAAAATGTTTACAAGCAAAAGGAACTCCTGGCCTAGCACACGTGCTTAAGATAAAAAGGAAATAAAATTCTCAGTACCGGTATAACCCATCTATCTCACATTGCACAACACAAACGTTTACAAACACTTCAAACTGCCCAATTTCTATACGTTTCCAATTAATTATGAATTCGCTAAATGTTTACAATATAAAATAAACCAAAATCGCCGCCAATACCACCACCATCAACAAAACAACCAAAAAACATCTCATTGTTTCTTTTATTAGCTCCATTTGTTGTCCCTAAACCTGATCTACTGGCCCACTTAAGTTTTGGGTATCCTATCCTCAGAGCTGATCTGTGGTATCAAAAAAAGACGGGAAAAACAACAAAAACATGCAAACATTCTTCAGCGCGCAGAGATACAATAAAGAACAAAAGCATCAATATATAATGACGATAAAAATAATAATTAGATAAATAAATGACAGTAGCAACACCGACAAAACCTAGCTGTTGTGCTATATTATTATTATTATTATTATTTTGTTTACCTATTTGAATCAATGACTGAGGATTTCAATCGCGAGTGCAACATTCTCCAGTCCAAGCTGAAAAGACTTTTAATTGTAAGAAAAATTGTATGTACAGCAATACCACATATGCGCGCTGTTCTCCCATGAGGGACACACTGAATGAATATAAACAAATATTGATCTCACCAGGAGGAAAAGACATACTGTGAAATGTGTACGGCTTTACGGCTTTTCGCCAAGAGTTCCATTATCGAGCTAATAGTAATCTTGATTGATCTGGCCAAATCAATATTTGCGAGATGTTTACACACATACATCAATGTGCAGGCGTGTGCATTAAATGGAAAGAGATCGAGTTATATGAACGAACTGCCTCTTTGGTAGTTTGAGAAGGTGCAAAGACATTAGCGAGTACTGAAACACATATGCCAACTAATGCATTTGCCCTCCTCTTTCTCTTCTTCCTCTTCTTTTTTTTTTCTTTTAATGGAGGGTAAAATCCTAGCAGAGTCAATACAATAGGCTTACAAAATGCAATGCCTTCATCTCCTCCTCCTCCCCCCCCTCCCCCCGTCTCCCGCTCCCCTTTCAATCCCCATCCCCTGTATCCCCTTTTCCGCTAATCTATTACATTACATTATAGACCCGGCAAAGCAGTAATGAGGGCTCGTGAAAACCAGTATATCGAGACCATCACAGATAAGCTGAACACATATACATCCACAAACACACATATCCACCCGCGCGCGCACACGTTAGTTATACCTTTATTACTGAAAGTAAACTTATTATTTGATAAAGACATTTCTGTAATCCCATTATCATAACAAAATAATAATAATTATAATAACAATCTATTCTAGTTTTAGCGTAGAGGGCGCGGGAGGGAGAGAGGGAGAGAGAGAGAGAGAGAGAGAGAGAAAGACAGAGAGAGAGAGAGAGAGAGAGAGAGAGAGAGATCAGATTCAACCCGGCGTTGCAATTCACAATGTGGCAAATACATATTAACAAGTTAAGCGCACATTTCTCACACATCTCAATCCAGCCCTGTTTGCCCATCCTGTATTTAGTGTGTGTATACAGGCAGAGAGACAAGCCGCAAAGGCAGCAATCAACAGGTAAGTTTCACTTTGCCAAGGATTAAAGGCGTGGATTTAGTTAGTAAACTTTGCACAAACTCAGTGCAGACTAATGAATTTACGCATGTATCATCCCTGGCTTTTCAAACAGAAGTTTTGAATGCTGTCAAAGAAATTTAACCATTACGAGACTGAAAAATATCAAAAGTCGGATCTACCTAGATCAAGGTAACCAGTAATGAATTAGGACCATTCGTAATAATCACAGCGAGATACATCTGCTCAGATCTGTTTCTGAGACAGGTTTGACGGGATTCAAACAAAGACTATTATGAATATTATGCGTTCGATAATTTCTTCATGAGAACGACGGTCATATATGAAATACTGGATGCTGGTGATTTAAGAAGGTCTAACACTTTAGTCCAGACTGCTGAAAAGCTCTAAGCGGATGACTAAAAAACAAGCAAAAATAAAAAACAACACATCTTTGGATTGGCAAACGTACAAATTACACAACAATTATAAACCATCTTAAGTCCAATGCTTTTACAAAAAAAAAAAAAATTCCCATTCCTTTCATACCCCCTCCCCCCCCCCCCCCAAAACACACACACATACTCCTCTTTCTCTATGTCTGTTCGCACATACCGGTACTTTTAAATCAGCCAGTCTTAGCAAGTTATCTCACAGGTGTATAACATACCATTAACATCACTCAATGTCACGAGTAACTTATTTACTATGGAGCTGTCACGATTTGAATAGCTTAATTTCACTTCTCCTCGTCGGGAAGTCCAACAGCTTCTACAAGAGAAGGTGTTCACAGGATGATATCATCAGTTTCTAAATTTGTTCAGATCTTTTGACAGCGAAAGTCTTAAAATATCAAGGACGAGCTTCTCTTACAAGTGACAAGAACGCAGGTGAATTTGTAGTTCACTCACACCACTGTGATTGTATGTTTGTTTTTATTTTCAGCGGTTTGACTTGCTAACCCTAAAGTGTGTCACGAGATTCATCTTGCGAAAGACTGGTTCATCATGCTTCGTATTCGAATTCCTCTCTAAACGGCAAACAACATAAGTAGCAACAAAGTTTTCCTTTTACAAGAATAATAGCTCTGAGAGCTAAACTGTGCTATTTCTTTCACTGAAATAAATGCCATCACAGAAACACTGACAAACCAATCTTTTCTGCTCACGTTTTTAAGGTTCACGATGAACTTAAACCGAATCTCCGATGTCAGCCAGGGATTAAAAACGACGAGCAAACAGTGTCCACATCGTTCTGGTACAAATAGCAGAGCGACATGTTTAAGTTTGACACATAGTAAGTTTCTGTATTAAAACAAGGTCAAGTTGTAATTGCAAAGATAAGATGTTCGCACGGTCGGGTCCGCACGGATAGACCTTCTCAAACGTGAAATCCAAATGTAATAGAAACAAGTCTCATGAATGCAATGTAGCAGGTTTAATTAAACATAGCAAGTTTCTGACAAATGATTTGCCCACTAAACTATTAACGCTGTACAATATAAAACCAAGCTCGCAGCTGTATCCAAAATGTAGACGTTAATCCTCTTGCGGCGTCACTATCGTCGCATTTTCACACTCCCAGACAAATTCAAAGACGTTATATGAGGAGTGAAAATGTATGTGGATATTACGTCATATTTTCTTTCCCTTCCTTTAAAGAAAAAAAAATCTTATACACCCTGCCATGTTTATACGATTGGCCATGTTTTGCCTACTCTTTCATGCCCCTCAAAACGAACTTAAATATAGACATGAACAGGTTTAACCTCTAGTTTCGCTGCAAACAAAACACTTTAAGTATCCCTAAAGTTTGATTCTGATCATGCACTACCGTTCGCATTTCCGCTCCTCAAAATTCGAAACTGTGTCGATACTATTCGTGTTCAAGTCACGTCATCCGCAGCCGCACGACGCCGCGTGGTCACAATGTTGATGAGTGGATGGGCATACTCATTAGCAGGAGATCGTTGTGACCAGCCCTATTACTTCTCTTTGTCTGACAAAAGAGGTGTTGAACAAACAGTGTCAAGAGGAAACAAAATCACGTTTGTGCCCTTTGCTTGAAACATTCATCATGAAAAATTCCAAATAATAATAATAATAATAATAACAATAATAATAATAATATGGCACAAAGAGGAAATTTCTTCTTATTGTTACAATTTCATCAATTCTTTTTTTTTTTTTAATCAGTATTTCGAATGACATGACGTGAAGAGATTTTTTTTACTCTTTACACTGCTTGCTCAACACTTCTTTTGTCTGGCAAAGGGAAATAATAGGACTGGAGCACAACGATCTCCCATTCACTTCTCTGTACTGCACATTGTTACACAAAAACTATCGGTCTCCGAGCCGCTACCATCTCGAGAACTAGGTCAACGATGTAACAGTGTTCTCGATGAGGCATGAAGCGGCCTGAGCGGACTTAAGATGGATTTTCTGTAAGATTCTCAAACCAACCAACCAACAAACAAAACAGTAAAGAAAATGTACTAGTAGTGCTGCCAGATTCTGCCGCTCCACGCGTTGATGAATTGTTAAGTCCCGAAAAGATTTACGCATTTAATCAATAAGGTTGTTTCTAGGTCAATAAACAATACATTTGTTGTCACTTAAAGAGTGAGTACATTATCCACTCACGCATTTATCCAGAAATCACATCTCTAAGTTAACATACAATGAATGTGTTGTCATTAAAAGAGTAGATCCAGGCACATTTTGGGGTGCTGATGTGTGGGGGACTGTCAGAATTTCTATGGACAACGACAGAAAATATGAAGTAAAAAAAAAGGGAAGAGGGGTGGTGAGGCAATTCTAACTGTTGAATTCCGTTATACTGTGACCCTAAGGTGCGACGGCCGATCTGGTTAAGTCTCGCTCACGACAGATTCATTCTGCACTTCCAATTCCATAAGAAATGACATAACAACAATTAAACTGTTGAGAAAAAAAGTTGATCTTGTATTGCATTTTGATATAATTTATCATATCTTCAGTATGAATTAACCTGAAACTCGTTTCAGACCTTTATGGTTAATCTGTAATGTTACATAGATTACAATCCATCCTCATTTCTGTTCTTGTCAATTTCCTTGTCAGAATGACCATTTCCAAGCTGTCCTCTATTCAACGCAAGGGAATGGGGAAAATCAATCTTCTTGCAAAGAAGATTCCAGGAAATCAATCTCTGACTACACGAGCGAGCAAGGGAGAGTAGAGAGTGAAAGCGAGAGAGGGAGAGAGAGTGTGTGAGAGAGAGAGAGAGAGAGAAAGACAGAAACAGGGGTTAGCTACTAAGGCTTCCTCTCTGTCAGCTCAGCAGTGCACCTGAAGCTGGGCTGAGTTAACTCTGGAAGTCCATCTATTGTCTGGTCTGCTTTATTAACACTGTCAACTCTAACAGCGTCAAAAAAAAAAAAAAAATAAACTGATGAGATAGCAGGGTTTCTGTGATGAGATTGAATCATATTCAGGTTTAATGACTGACAGTTTATGTTTGTTTAAGGTCATAGTTCCATGGTACTATACCGCGTGCTGTTGGAAACTTGGAAGGAAATTCCAGTGCATATGATCGTAGCTGACCACATTAGCCCCGCTTAGGACGTGCAGAGTTAAATCTTGTTAATTTTCTCTTCCCTGACATGTATCCGAAGTTTGCAACAGTGGTGTATGATCATCTTAACTTTTTCATGGTCCCCTGTGTGTTTACCTTATTTTAGTCTTTATTGGTCTGTTCAATTTCCTGACTTTTGTCAGCCATTAACCATACATATTGCCGTTTGTGTTTCCGTACGTCAAACATTGGTAGTGGTCGGGTCTACAAGCTTGAAGATTTTTCTATAATTCTAGTAACTAAGTATCTTGATAGTGATAATAATAAGAGGGATAATGCACGGCAGACATACTGTAAACCCTGACAGCAAAGGTCAAGATCCACTCTGACACAACGTTCAATAACTGCCTCATCCGCGTTTGTACGACCCCTATTGTCAACAACATATGTATAAATCTTGCCAACCTGTAATTCTACAAGCCAGCAAATGTTCTTTGCTTCTTTCAGTTTCTTTCTTAAGATTTTTTTTTTTTTTTTTTTACGTTTTGAAAGTCATACGGAGAAACATACACATTCAAAAAAATACATGTCGTCTCTGAAAGAAACCGTCCGATAATTACTGAGGTAAACTATTTTTTAAAAAATGTTTTTACAGTCACGCAGATTTCGCAAGGCTTGCGCGCATGTATAATAATTCAAACAATACATATTATATATATTATGCCCACACTGTCCGCCTGGCGACGTATATGCTGAATATGCTCAGAAAACCACAAACAGAAACATGCATATTTGGCAAAAGTTTATAGATGTGACACGCCCAATAGGTATTGAAGTAAAGGAAGATTAAGTGTAAATAAGAACGATGTTAAAATAGTCGTGCAGATTTCGCAAGGTTTGCATTGATAGACAATTCAACTATGATTACACTCCCACAGTTCACCTGCAAACATTATATCATTATGGAACTAATATGTTTGACAATACTACTTGCCATACTCATGGAGATCAAAATGCTTTATGAAGTTACTCCCTTCAAATTAAAATTGTTCGACCAATGATATTTTGTGGCTTTGGAAATGTGGTTTATCTTTTATTGGTCATTTTCTTGTGGATGTTTTGCGGTGACTTTTAAACCAAAGTCAAATTTGGACTATTTGTGACTTCTTTGACTTAAATAAAAGCACAAAATTATTTCTTAAAAAAAAAAACAAAAAAAAAAACGGAAATCCCTACACTTAATCGCTGGCTAGTTCAAAACTATTTATTTTGGATAAGCAGTCAGCCACAGTGATTAATAACGTATTTGTTTCATTAAATGATTTCGTAAACTGCCATCATTGATCTCACTATTGGCGAGCTTAACAGCTGCAGCCGCGCTGATATGTCATCATTGTTTTAACCTTTCATGTGTCAAAAGAAACAGCTGGGGTGCAAATGCTTTTCTAATGATGTTTTCTAATGTTCATCAACTAACAAAATACACAAAATGGCACTATAAGATGAGCATATTGTTACCCTACTCACTATCTGGAAAGAAATTCGCATGCGACGTATAATGTACGTATCTTTATGCAAACTGGCCCCTTGACATATATACGGCTGAAAATACATAAATAAGCTTTTCTGAAGTAAACTTTCAGAATCATGTCTATTGTCTAATCTCTCAAATCTGTACCCAGATCTTGATTTCTATGCGTTGACTGTACACTTTGCCAGGCATTTATCATTCAGTCACATCTGTCTGTGTTTTCCGCTAATGGCCGTCCCAATGTCCCTCTCAGCTTGCAATCCTTGTTTCCAAGACAGTTCCACAAATAGATGCTGGAAACACAGGAATTTTTGTTTTTGTAATTTTGTTTTGTAAACTTAATGCCAGTGGTATTGCTCGAAAGCTAAAAGGGAAAAGAGCACACAGAACAACGAGAGAAGGTCAGACAGGAAGAAAACGATTACATGAAATTAATATGACAAGACTGCAATAAACATTCCTGTTAATGGATTGTAGTAATTGAGTTGTACATGAATTGCTTGCATCGTTCAATTTATGACCGTCCTTTTTTTTTTTCTTTTTTTCTTTCTTTTTTTTTTTTTTTTTTTTTTCCCCTCCCCCCCTCTGCTAAAAACTGGCAAAAAAAATTATTATTATGTTGTTTTTTCGTTTTAGTTTTTAAAATTATCGTTAGATTAATTATTATTATAAAAACGGCATTTAATCATCACTGGACTAATTCATTTCCATAGTTTTCACTACAAATTTATGAAGTATTTTATTATACCATCTTGAGGGAAGTGCAAGCTAGGTAACATTGCATCTGAAGCTACCGGTATCCTGACTATTCGACTTCTGCTGTTGTTTTCATAACCATATTAACCGTGCATGTAAGCCTGGATGTGACAAAGTAATTGGTGATACAAAGTCAATTTTTCAAATTATTGGAGGCCGAATTTCAAGAAACAGTATTTCAAAAATATCTTCTACACTTTCGCTTTTAACGCATAAAACAGAATTTTTCAGTAACTCTAAATATGATAAAAACTTGACAAAGAATACGACGCTTCATGGGAAAGCTCAATCCCACGCTGAATGCACATGAAATGCCTGAGATTTCTAGATATACAAAGTAATGCAGGCGTTTTGAAGACGACACGATAATGAATAATGAAAGGCATAATAGAAAAGTGCCAACAGGCACTATATATGTATCTAAAAAAAAAAAAATAAAATAAAAAATGCAGTCTTCAGTGCTCCATCAATTCATCAGAATTTTTGGGTACAGCAGAACTTATAAAATGATAATGAACGACAAAACACTTATGAACTAAACATATAACTCACTGTATAATTTCAAATAAAATAAACCCCCAAAAATAATAAAATAAGAAAACTTAATCGAATGATGAAATGAGATAAGCGCTAAATTACGAATAAAAATCCCAAATAAGACAGAAACCTTTAGCAGCAGCAACAACAATCATGACAACGACAACAACATGAACGACAACAAAACATTCTACTAGAATCAAAACAGAAGCGGGCTGTGAGAAGAGAATAGGCCTCTTTGGACGAGGCAATGCTGCTTTGTCTTATTCCGAACGTGCGCTAAAGAGTGTAAATTTAGAAGGACGTGACGGAAATCGGAAAAACCAGTGCAGATGACATGGTTGTGACACTTTATGTGAGGCCGAATTGCCCAATATTTAGATCTAATGAGTGTGTCAATACAAAACAAACTCCACTGGTCGAGTTTCTGAGACCATATCAATGCCCGAGATGTTACTTCATGCAATAGCTATATTATATTATTTGCCTTGTGTGTGAAACTGGCCGACAGTAATGTAGCACCGCGTCTTCACTCTGTCACCGACAAAGTACAGGGTAGATCTCATGTACAGTCTGACTTTGGAGATAGGTGACTGCGAGTAGATCTGTTAAATCAATGTTGGCCTGGCATTTATGTTTTCCTTTACTTTATTTTGGAAAGCGTTTCTTTCTGAAATAGAACAACAAAACAATACACACATCCACACGCACATACATCCACCCCCCATCCCCCTCCCCACCTACATGCACAACTGAGAATGAAACGTAATAGTTTGAAGTCAGCAACACAGTCATTTACACAGTCATGTCTAGACACATAACACATCCGCCAACGAGCCAAAAGCGTTTGAACTATCACTTGCAAATGGCCTATTCTCAGAACATCGTTTTAAATAGGGCAGGGCTCGCTGGGGATGGTGGAAAAGAAGAGGTGGGGGAAATGGGGGAAGGGGAGTAATTTAATCCTATTTCTGCTAAAACTTAAATTAACAGGATTTTTGGTTTCTGCAACTTTTGCTCAGAAATAACATGGCAAGGCAGATCTATGTATGTTAAATTACTGAGCTTCACGTAACTGAAATACATTACGATTGTAACTCCGAAAACAAGCCTCAGAAGCGATAAGGTTAACGTGATTCACCGGTCGCCATATTCAACACGTACAGGATAGAAACACATAAAAGATGAGTCTAGACCTCAACAGGGCTAGATAGTTGATCTATATAACCATGTCCAATACTACAGGAAATGGCACCGTCATGTCTAAAGCGTAGCAAGCAGAAACCATTGACACACCGCGTAAGGATAGTACGTCGAGGACTATTTGCCAAATTATTACTTTTGATCAACTATCTGAGCGCTCTAAATAAGGGCCAAATTGAATTGTGCACCGCTGATATTTCTGTTCTATTGACTTTTAACAAGAGATAGGACTTGCTAGGAGGAGAGGATAGTGCAACAACTAATTCAATCATTCAACAATGCCACATTTGCTCCAGATAAGAATTAACGTAGAAGATAACCCCCCCCCCTCTCTCTCTCTCTCTCTCACACACACACACACACACGCACACACACACACACACACACAACCATCCCCCGCTCCACCGCTTCTTTTCTCTTCCCCGCTTTTCCTGGGTGACTTTCCTTATCTCTTTCTCTATGTGTGATAATTCAGTCTCTCTCTCTCTTCTTCTCTCTCTCTTTTTTTTTTCTGTCCCACAATAATAATAACAACAACAGACAATACCACAATATCAATAATGCTGTATGCGTTACAAAGATAATATTACACATCATCACCATTAACATTTCGCGTTGATTTTGGTTTAAAAAAAAAAAAAAAATCTCTCCAGGAAAACCGTGAAATAATTCAAGAATGTCTAAGTTTGCTGGCTTTTCATATCGATCAGAAATAGCTCGATCGGAAAGGACAAACTGCAGCTAACCGTGACAGAAAGTTATAACTTTTTTATCGCGAATGTTTCTGGATAATAGCGTTCCACATTGATCTACGCTATCGAAGTTCATTAAAAACAAAGAAAGAAAGATGAATGAATGAATGAATGAATGAATGAATGAATGTTACCCTGACTTTATGGATGTCATAACATTTTTATTTAACTGACAAAATTAGCGCATGTTCCAGCTGCCGTTCGATCACGATCAATACCCCGCCCCCTCCGTTCCTCATATACAACTAATACTGTGAACATTAAATTTGCAAGGGCAAATGACAAATAAAAGGTTAAAACGTCGGTGCAGAATGTAATACAGTGGATGCACCTTCTAACATGTTCATTGCTTGTTAACAAACCCCTCAGAGCTTCAAACAAGTCTGAATATTAAAAATAAATAAATAAATAAAAAAACTAGAGAGAATTTCATTCTGCAAGATTGCTGAGGGGGTGGGGGGGGGGGGGGGGGGGGGGGGGGGGGGGGGGGGGGGGGGGGGGGGGGGGGGGGGGGGGGGGGG
>JBCEWB010022513.1:0-14764 GCA_039654565.1 Peronia peronii | reverse complement strand
TATCTATCTATCTATCTATCTATCTATCTATCTATCTATCTATCTATCTATCTATTTATCTATCTATCTGTCTGTCTATCTATCTGTCTTTTTTATTTTTTCTTTAGTTTAATAACTTCTGGTGCCTTTCAATTATACCCTACAAGCAGAACATCATGAATCTGTAAGATAAACATCTGAAGCTCTCTCGCGACTGTTTTTTGTAGTTAAGTTGGACGAATTTCATTGCATATAATTATTTCGAACCAGTGCGTCAATTTGATATACCTCATGTTTAGAATTTAAATAGCTCATTCACTGTTTAAGCCTTATGTAACTGAAAAGAACGAATACTAGCTTGGAATCTTTTGTATCAGATGTAAACATTATGCATGAAGTGGCATGAACCTAAAAGATATAGGAATATTTTTCACCTCCTTTATAGACCTCTTCAGAGATTCAAGACCATCCAGAGTGATGCTCCCGTTCACACAATGCATGCAGTTTCTCCATGTCCATTCTGAATTTTGAATCAATAAAGCAACGATCCGAGCGTAAATGGTCTCGACTTGAAAAACCAATTGCCTCGTTAGGTGTCGTGAAATAGATACGAGTATATTGTGCTCCATTATTTTCATATCAGGTTTAATATTGTCCATATGCCTTTAAAATGCATGCTTTAGCTCAGCATTAAAATTAAGGACTGGCTACTATTTATAAGAGGGAGGACTGATTGCCTGAAACACGATTCAGAAAAATGTGTTTGGATTCTCTAACGAAGATCGAAATCCACCTACGGTCAACAGTTGAATGATATTTCTTAGGATGGACATTATTTCTACAGGTCTTGTAACAACTGGACTAATTGGGCTGCTTCGTGAGACCGATCTACAGGACAGTCACTGTTCATGCTTCGCTTTGTAAAACATTTTATTTTGTTGCATCCTATTTGCTATCTGTGATGAAGACAGCTAAAAATCTGATATGGTTCGGCAATTTACCATTATTTGGTAAGGATCTTTCAATAATAATCTATTTGGGACTTATCTGGGGTTATAGGTCTGTCTAAATCATCTAGGCAATGTAAGTTGTGATGCCTTGTCCTCATTTCCCGCAAATTCTGTTTGAAGCAGCAGGTCCACGAATCTTTGTAACTATTGTCTTGATTAAACCACAACAATAGCAACTCCTGTCTCGTCTCTGTTAAGTTACTTTCATTAAATAAAGTTCTGTGGTTTAAAAACACAGAGTCATTCTTTATAACGAATGGAAAAATATATTCATTTCCTATTCAGAAACGGTTTTATCTTGATAAACACAATACAAAACAGATCGTGTAAACTGTGCTATTCTCTGTATTGCATTGTTCACAAATTTAATTATGAAGGAATAAATTTCTTTTCACATGCCTTTGGCATAAGGATTAAAAAAAAAATAATAAGGCAGTTCTATCTATGACCACGAATTCTTGGCAAGAGTCCGCAGACCAGGTCTCTGATCAGAACTTGTCAATCATTAGGTGAATCGTCATTATTTCTTGCCTTGTCATAAACAAAGACAACTTTTTTAATTAAATAGACAAACAAATGAAAAAAAATGAATAGATAAATAACTAAATTAATAAATCATCAACCCAAATTAGCCATATAAATAATAAATAAATAAACAAATAAGTAAATAAATAAATAAATAAATAATGATAATTGGATAAATAAATAAACAAATGAGAATACCAAACAGAAAACAACCAGATCCTCAAACCAAGCTTTTATATATTATAGCAAATATTCCTCTTTCATTTAACAATGTTTATTACTTTTTATTGAATGTTTCTCGGCGTGGCAGTCGGTGTATTCTTGGTAAGAAAACAAGAAGTATGAGGACTTTCGAGATTGTCGTATGATGTTGCACACAAGAGAATTCAGCTGCCGTTCTCACACATCCTCTCTCTCTCTCTCTCTCTCTCTCTCTCTCTCTCTCTGCCTACTTCCTTTATGCTTCTTCCCGAAGTAATCGTTGGAGTATCCTGGCCCCTTTCGGAAAGATCTACCAACGCTACAATAATTACATTGTTTGAGAAGGCACAGATCGGCCGGGGGGGAGGGGGTGGGGAGGGGGGAATATGTATTTTAAATCTAGTCTGCCCTTTATTTCCACTGTGTGACAGTGTTTTATGTAGGTAACCAGCTAGCATTGATTGTGGCCGTTCTATCTCTAGCCCCTCCTCTGGCATTCTTGCCAATTGCCACCTCCGTAAGGGCTTGCAACAAATGGATTGGAACCAAAAAGACCAACAACACAGGCCGATAGAAAGATAGCAAACAAATGTACGTCATCAGGTGTCAAGTGTGCGCCACTTACGTCACAGATAATACCGCGTTTTTTTGGTCATATAATTATCTTTCATTTAATTTACATTAAGAGGACAACTGTAAGAGGACATCTTTTCCTTCTGGAAATGAATGCCAGAACAGTTTGGGTGCTCTTAAGGCGTTTTCTCAAATATGTCTTTATTTAACACCTCATTCATTGTAGATTTAGAGGGGGAGGGGGAAAGGGGGGGGGGGGATGGAGAGAAAAGATGACGTGCTAAATATGTTCGGGCTTTATTTTAAGTATTTTAATTTTTTTTCTTTTTTAGTCATGATATAGGGATACATGAACAATATTATACAGAAAACATAGATATAGAGAAAAAAAAAACGTGCATTCCTCTTTGGCTCTTATTATCTATAAGGTCATTGTAGCTTTGGGAGACATATTGAGTATACACAATCACTAGCTCATTCATACCCTAACAACTGACTCAAATTCATAAATTTTGTAATAATCATAGATAAATCAATCAAAAATGGTCTCAGAATCAAAATAGTGAAATGTCTTGTGCAGACAATAATAACCTAAGGTGCCTAAGGCTGGACACTCAAAGATCAAGACAAAAAGAAAATAACGACGCCAGAAATGTGGTTTTATCGAGGACTGATGAGAATCAGGTGGAAGGAGAAAAGGATTATAGAAAGTATCTTCAAAGAACTAAGATGAAAGAGAGCTGCTACAATTCAGTATAAAGAAGAAACTTATGCTCCTGGGGCATTTCCACCGAAATCAACAATGTTCATTGATGAAGGATGTCATCCAAGAAAAACTTGAGGGATACAGAAAAAGAGTCAGGACAAGAACCGGTTATGTGGACAGCATGAGGGAATTGAGAAATGAACAAAACAGTGAAATATGCCATCTGACACAAGACAGAGACTGCGCAGCGTGGCAAGGACATCGGCAGCAAGCAGCTCTAAAGTTGAGACTGGTCAGTGAGTGAGTGCATAATCATCTCGTTTCGTCACGTATTTTTTGTCCCTAATACTCACATGGCATACGAATTAGCAGAACTTAAAGAGGACAAATAAACT
Organism: Peronia peronii; assembly: GCA_039654565.1. Taxonomy (NCBI): domain Eukaryota; kingdom Metazoa; phylum Mollusca; class Gastropoda; order Systellommatophora; family Onchidiidae; genus Peronia; species Peronia peronii. The sequence goes on along the minus strand of JBCEWB010022513.1, from coordinate 11,375 downwards.
ATAAAAAAAAGAAGAAGAAGAAGAATCCATTAGACAGAGAGCTGCAGATTCTGGGAGATTTGTCTTCAACAATCGGAAACAAGATGCGCAGAGTAAATCGATTTTGGGGCCCGTATATCAGGCAAGAAAAATATACGGAAGTGTAAAGCCGAACGCTGTCAGCCGATGGTATAATTTGTGTCAGCACTAAAAATGGCGCAAGCAGAAGGTGTCAGATACTCTCCGACCTTTGACAAATTGTAGTCTTTGATTGGCCAGATTCCGGCTTTTAGGGAGAGGGATGTTTTGCGGTAAGGGGGGAGGAAAAGGGTGGGGTTAGATGGGTAGATGAGGAGAGTTGCCAGGATTGTGGAGTTCTCCTGTTAGACTTTTCATTTTCTCTTTCCTAAGCTTTGTTTTTTTCTGTGGCAAGAGTACATATGATATGAAATTTCCCAACACATCAAGTAACAGGTGTCAGCTATACAGGAATGGTTTCTTCAGTTTGAACCTGCTTCCTGCTCGCCAAACCCTCCTTAGTATAAAATAGAATTTAAAGAAAAAATAGGAAGATTATTGCACTCCTTTGTTCTAGTTGTTATAAAAACTAAAACGTTAGAACTTTGATGTTCATGCTTTCGGAAAGAGAAACAACCTAACCTGCACCTGTGGGCACCGGCTCAAGACCAATCTAGAACTTTAATAAATTGTAATTGTTCTCTGGTTTTCCAAAATGGACCACAAGGCAAGAATGGATAAGAAAAATAAAAGTAAAATAATAACAGTTATAAAATCAATTTGAGATAACCTCCACTAGAAGGTTGAAAGACGTATATAGAACGTAACATAAAATAAAATCAATAATATAGGTTAAGTTTTAAAAAATATGAAAATATAATTAAAATAACAGATACCCAAAAGTCTGGAAATGACCTTCATGGTAATGCTCATAATAGAAAAAGAATGAGATAGAATTTGTGTTTTGAATCTGAACTCTGCCATTCCATTTCCGAGAGGGATTTTTTAAAGTGATTTTATTTCCTTGTTATTAGTATGTACAAATAGAGCTGATCTGTTCAAATGCAGACAGCGCTGTATGTGCTTAGATTTTAAACATCTGCCTGTATCATTGTGAGAAGAGGAGCAAATTATTTCAAGCTTGTCATTTATTAGTCAGTGCATTAAAGCTGACATTATCCTTTTCAAAACAGACGAATTCAGGTATTTAATGCTGTTTGGTAGAAATTATCTAAAACAACAACATTAACAACAACAACAACAACAACAACAACAACAACAGCAACAACAACAACATCAGTAGCAGCAATAACAACAACAACAAATAACAACCATAATAATGCATCAGCCGAGAAGAGTTAACAACTACACCAGTTAACGGAACTTCCGTTACCATCAATTACTCAGATCTTTGGAAATTACGCACTTACTTTTGCGCAGACACTGAAATAATGAACGAAGCAAAACAGGCACTTTGGGTGTTCCTGTGCCAGATAGAAAAAACGAGTATTTGCACTGTTTCCTCCCCTTCTGTAAATGGTTGCTCTCCCTTTATTTCTCTCCCCGTCTGTCTCTGTTTGTCTCACCTCCCTTTCCCCTTTCTCTCTCTCTCTCTCTCTCTCTCTCTCTCTCTGTGTATGTGTGTGTTTCTCTTTTTTCTGTCCTTCCCTTTTTGCTGAATTCTCGAAAACAGCGAATTACTCAGCATTTGCGGTCTGTTCTCTGTCAATATGATGGCTCTTCTGGTCTATGCAGACAGTATAGGCAGTCTGTAGTCTCTACCATATTGGCAAACACTTAGGTTAATTAAATGTCCTTGCCTACTCCCACAGTGCTTTATATGGACCAGTCTACTGAATTTTCCTAAGCATAACCTATTGTAGCAGGTGCAGGGGAAAGGTATGGTTTTTGTAAATCAGAACAGCTTTTTTTCTTGTTTTTTATATATAGATATACATATAAATTTACAATAATACACATATAGATTTCTCAGAGGTTTGAAGGAAGCCGAAATGCACGGCAGTTTCAGATATAAATTGTCTGCATTTTCCCAGAAGAAGTTTAAAATATGCCATGGAATTCCCCAACCAAAAGCCAGTCACTTCGCAAACCACACGATGTGAACTCGCTCCAATAAAATAGTATGAAATTAGAAATTTATGATGGATTTTGAGACATTTCTTCATATTCTCAGAATACGAACCACGTCAAAATTTATGCCTTGAATCGGTGATATTTATCATCCCTCAGCATCAACTGAGAGACAATTAAATCCTCTTTCAGACCACCTATTTATATCAAATTTTAATGACTGCGGTAATCATATTCTTGTAGACTCAAAGAGTTCTCGGCAGTGGGATAATTTTACTGTCAAAAGTGACAGTTTGGTTTTGCGAAGAGAGGGACAGAACACTGTGGGGAACTATGAAGGAAAACAAGACAAAACAAAAGAGCACGATACTGGGACATTTTAGCTGTAAAAGTTATTGTAAGATTTTTTTACAGGCTTGAAGTGAACAATGTAAGTTTATGTAAAAAAAAAATAACAAAAAATAATAATTATAACATAATAAAAAAAGATAATTAAATTAAGAAAAAAAACTTAAAAAAAAAAAAAAGATATTAAGAAAACAAGATGACGATATTGGAACAATTTTGTCATCGATAATGCTTGGCTGTTTATAGTCAGAGAGTTCGCTGAGAGAGAGAGAGAGAGAGAAAGAAAGATAGACAGACAGACAGACAAACAGACATGCATACATATAGATAGAGACAGGGAAAAAGACAATATATTACAGATAGAAATATAGAGGCACGGAAGAAGAGACAGAGAGAAATCGCGAAGGAGAGAGAGAGAGAGAAAGAGAGACGGACAGACAGCGAGACAGACAGAGAGAGAGAGAGAGAGAGAGAGCACATGATTTCGGCTGTGTCAATTGTAGATACAAATCCGGACCTGAAGGGAAAGGACACCTAATTACATGATAATATTTTTTTTTCAGTCCGATATTTGACGTTATATTACCATAGGCCCTCCAAGGATTTGAGAACAGAGACTCTAGATAAAGCATGAAAACGAGAAGGGATCTAAATTTTTCTTCACAAAATTTGTTCATAAAACTAGCCTAAAAAAAAAATAAATAAAAACAAGCACATATCACAAGCTATTGATATTTTGCCAATAAAAATAATAATAACCGTAATAATAATAATAACAATAATAACAATAAAAACAACAACAAAAAATCACAATGAAATGAATTTCAATTTACGATCTAATATCCTGCGGAATCCCATTGAGATTTGCGATATCAATGTCATCAATTCTTGTTTCAATTTCGATGTCGCTTGAAGCTAAATGGCTTTCTTTAAAAAATCTATCATTTTTTATTTCTTTTATAAATGTGCTTTCCAGGTATTTTCAATGTCTTGCACGTCATGTCGTTTGGAATTTGTTAGAATCGTCCTCAATAGTTTACCCTATTTGTGTACTCTCAGCTTGGTTAATGTTAAGCATTGAGCATTTTGCTGTGTGAGTATTTGTGCGTTATGCGTGTGTGAGTGTGTTTGGGGGGGGGGGAGAGTGTGGGTGTGTGTGTTTCGTGTGTGTATGTGAGAGAGACAGAGAGACAGATAGAGAAAGAGACAGGAGGAGGTAGAGGATCTGATGAAATAAAGAGGGAAGGAAAGGCAGTTGGCAGGATGAATATCGGGAAGGTAAAAGAAATCGGAGTAAAATTTTGGTAATTTAATGAAAGAATTTTTCTAAAATCCTGCTTTTGTTTCAATAAGAAACATTTTTCAAAACTCCATTTTTCGGGTTTTTTGTTTGTTTGTTTGTTTTTTATTATTCCGTTATTATCTTCAGTATTTCTTTCATCTTCTCTGTTTGTGTCCCCCCCCCCCCCCCCTTCCTCCTTTTTGTTAAAAATACATTCTAAGCACCAATATCTTTATTCTTTGCATTTGTGATTGCTTTTTAGATAAAACAGAAGTATTTTACCAATATTTTTTACATGGCCGAGAGGTTCAAATCCGAGAAATTCTGTAAATGTTCATTTGAAATCCCTATAACTGCAGTTTCTGCGAATAATACGCAGATAATTATATTTATAGGACCTTGCAAGTGAAAATGAGTTTTAGAGTGGTTTTACGGAGATAAAGTGTTAATAGAACACATAAACTCCTGTTGTGAATCAGTAAATTAACAAGTTTCTAGAGGAATATTGGAAATGAGATTTAAAGGCAATGATACGAAATGCACTTTTTAAAATAAAAATGCTACGTTTATAAGTGGGTTCTTTGCTCCCACCTGCAGACGGTAAAAGTCCGCCATCGGTGGGATGTCTCCCAAGGAAAGTCATCTCTTCTCTCTCTCCTTGCTCCTGTCTTCTGTCCCACTCTCTTTCCCCTATTCTTCTTGACGTGCAAACGTATCTTACCCTGTTTGGACTGTGATAGTGCTGATGTGCCGTTAAAACCAAACACAAACAAACAAACAATGTTAAGCCTGTCCATTGGTGCTCATTTTCTGATCACAGTGCGAGTTATATTCTCGGTATCCCATCACAAATTGTTATAGCTTTCACATTGCAGCAGACTGCCATTGCCAAGTGACAAGTTGTCGTTACATCCAATCTTCACCTTCTGTCATAGTTTAGATAAATACCAAAGACACACACATTCACCTACAAAGACAGTCTGTGATGATGTGTATCACAAAGAAACTGTTCTAACCCAACATCACATTTTTTTGTTGTTGGTCTGTTCATTCTTCATCATTCTGTAATCATCTTGAATCTGCCTTCTCCGAGAACTGTGTTTTGAGATTGCAACTATATATATATATATATATATATATGTATGTATATATATGTATGTATATATATGTGGTGATGATAATAAGAGTTGTTTAAATGAAGAATTAGTCTCTCTGCCAGTATTAAAGTAGCTTTTTGGTAGCAAAACTTCATTGACATGTGATCCTCGCTCAGGGACCGACAAGAAATTACGAAAAATAAAAAGACTGGACATGACCACTAATTAAAATACTCTGTCTCACCCATAGATTGTACAGAAATTAGTAGGCGAGACATAACAAAAAAAAATGTTACAGTACTCGCTTGTTTATTGCGGGTGTCAGGTCCCACGACTGCCCGCGATAAACGAAAATCGGCGAAGTAGGGATACTATATTTATTTTATTATTTACACACATTTAAACCTTTATAAACCTTCCCCATACTGTTATCAGCCCTCCCTCTTCTTTATTACCCTTCCTCACACTCTTATGAACTCTTATAATGGAAATTTTAATATTTATAACGCCGAACCCGGCGTTATAGCAGGAAATCCACAATACAGAAATACTTTTACATGTTTATTATTATCTTGGTGTCACATGTAGGCAATACAGTTTCTTAAGATCTGGACTAGTTTAGTATCTATCCTGACAATCGGATGTCAACGGTTATCAGTAGCTACAAGAACTGCATGAAAAACTTCAATAATGAAAGAAATAAGAGAGAAAGAAAGGACTAATTTTTGATCATGTGTAAGAAAGTATTAAAGTAAACGTAACATAACTTTTATTTATTGCTGAGTTGCCGAGCCAAATATTATCATGACATTGACAAGCGGAGCGGTATAAATGAATTTAAATTTAGGAAATTTAAATAGATAAGAAAAAGAAAAAACTCACTTCCTTTATATTTATTATGAAAGTTGTGCTACGCTGTTCTGCGCCATTGGAATATCTTAGGATAACAATATGGATAATTGGATTAATAAATTTGCCTTCACGGCCTAAGATGATTGCAAGTTCACGTTTTTTAGAGAAGATTTTATCCGGCAAATAAGAATTGTAACAACCTGTAAGACTACATTCATAAACTTGGCACCTTCTTTGTTTGTTGTAAAGGCCAGATGCTAAGGACATAATTATGATTATGTACAACATACGTAAATAAATAAATAATAAACAAATAATAAAGAAAGAAAGAAAAACATAAATATACATAATAAATAAATAAATAAACGCTCATAAACAAGGGAAAAGAGGAAAGAAAAGAAGGCATGACCACGAAATGTCTTATTATTCTTTTTTCAAAGGATATTTTGAACGGTTCGGCAATGATTTTCTTCTTTATTTTGGCCTGTATAACTGGGGCTACAGTTCTTCCAGTACTTTTTCCGTCATTTCTATCCCTCCACATTTATTAACCGTTTGAAAAATTGTACAGAAGTGTCCGCCAAAAGAGACTTTCTATACCTCAGTGATAACTTGAAGGACCGTCTCTAAAGGAAGCAGTTCGTTATAAATTTACGTCAAGCTGGGACGAGAACCACACCCTCAGCTCCCTGAGGAGCACTCAATAACTGGCGGCGGAAGAAAGATCAGTGAGCCAACATTCGACCCTCCAGCTGTCTCTCTTCTCTCAAACCTGCCAATATCGGCCCTCGTACAAGACAGTGTCAAGCACTGGTCTTTGGCAATGGCCGACTCCTGAGGGGAACAATAACAAACCTAATGGGACAGGATTAAACCCCTTTGTGCATTGGCAAAATTTGGCAACAGTTGTCTTTCCCGACGGGAAGACAATGTCTCCTGGTCCTGATCTTCGTCGAGAGAGTTATTGACTTTCGAATGTTGCATAATTCTGTCTGTCAGTGTCAATGCAGCAAAGAAAGAGGAATGAAGATTTGATTTTACAGTCATTTGAATGTTGTTTAAGTCCTAGACTATTTTGATCTCAGTTTTGTTGTCTGGCAAATGGAATTCGTAAGCTTCATTTTCCGAGATCAAGGAATAGAAAATGCAGCTGCAGAAGAGCTATGAAAAGGTCAATTCTATTAAACGTAAATTATTCATGCATCATTTTGTCTTTTATAATGAAACTAAAACAAATGTGAATGAAATATGAATTACGTAAATACTTCAAAATATATTTTTTTAGTACACAAAAGGTTTATACCTGCACGACTGAAAGAAAAATATCCTTTAAAAATGAAATTAAAAAAAGGCATTAGTAACGTATGGGTGTGTCCAACTTTATTCTCCAGCTCCTCGCCCCCCCCCCTTCTTCCTCCTCCTCCTCCTATCGTTACTTCTCATTTCCAATAATCTCATTTATATCAGTGAGAAGGTGAAACAAGACCGGACTCATATCTAATGAAAATCTGAAAGAAAGGTCACAATATTACAAATTTGCATCGGAGATTTGGATGAAAAGTACCGCCAACAAACTGCTTCGTACAAAAAAAACTGGTAGGAAATTTTTAACATTTTAATCTTTCTGTTCTCTGAAACATACATGAGACTATGTGTATAACTCTCTCTCTCTCTCTCTCTCTCTCTCTCTCTCTCTCTCTCTCAGCGTTAATTCCTCAGCACGCATATTATCACAATTTACGGGTTTTCTCCTTTCTATCATCGCAAACAAGCATTCATCTTATCCTTTTTTTCAACCTAAACATCAAGAAATTACTTCAAAAGTAGGAAATAAGTAAAAGAATAAAAATGCCTTCTTATAAAAAAAAAAAAAAAAAAAAAGAATTATGATCTTTCGACATGAAAGTGGAAAGTGATTTATCGGATCAATATTTGACTCTTCCTGTAAATTTGTCATAAGATTATATCAAAAATTGAATACATATAATGTTTTCCTTTATAATCCACTTCACGCACATTTGCTCTCCCACATACAGAGTGTTGGCACTCGCAGCTACCGAAAGGCGTAAGACGTGGGATGCGGAAATGAAAGGCGCACAACTCTGCGTGAAAGGACATATCTCACACCATGTCATCCTGGGAGCGTCCTCTGAAATTATCTGAAAACTGACGATAATCTTCAGAGGTACTATCTTCTTCTTTCTTTCTTTTTTTTATTATTATTTTTAATAACGATCTTTTTTCGTTGCTTTGTAGTTTAACTGAATCATTTTGCAGAGTGTCACAGAAAATGACTAGAAAAAAAAATCCTGCCGGTAATGCAACAATGTTTGAAAAAAAGAATCTGTCACTCTAATATTTTAAGTAACCAGATCTTTTTATTCATTTTCGTTTCAGAGTTTAAATCAGACCCACTACATACTAATAGAACTGAACAAACACAAAACAAACATTAAAACTTAAATAAAAAATAAACGTTGTCAGGTTCATGCATTTGAATGAGAATAAGCTAAAGGCAATACTCACCGTTTTGAAAATGTCTTTCCAAAATTGGAATTTCAAAACACCGTAGCTTCTCCCTAACTTTTGCAGATCTAAGCTCAGTCCAATGGATTATTGAAATAATAGTTATTGTCTGTATCTGTAATATACGGGAGTACTGTCTGTGCAGATTAAAGAAAGAACAAAATATGAACACCAAAGACAGTTCCGACGCACTTTCACTTGCCTGGCCGGTCTCTCTTTTATATGAGACAGAACCGTCCACCTCTTACAAATGGCAATAATTTGTGTCTATAGACTGAATGATGTTATTTTTCTGGTAGTGATGACGTAAAATGCTCCCACCACCTCTCTTCTCAACTCTATGTTCGACTCGGAGAAGGGGGGGCCGTCTTCCTTAGCCTCTCCTACAGAAATTTCGAAAAAAAAAATCTCTCTATGGAAACTTGTGCGAGTGGGACCGAATCTGATGGCCTATTAATTATAAAATCGTCATCCCCGCCAGACCAGGGACAAGGCGCACGTGGCGCGCCCGCGCATGCGCGAGATTGTCAGCTCTCGTCTCGCGCGATGACTCGCCATCTTTTTGTTTTTTCGTCCACCCTCGTCATGGTTTGTGTGGAATTTGAGGGTGAGCGGTGCCCCACTACCCGTTCTCACAGTCACAGATCTGGAAAGAAGTGGGCACAGAGGATACAAGAAAGAGTGCTAGGGAGAACGGGAGAGGAGGAGGGGGAGAGGGGAATAAGTTGGAAAGATTACTTTTTTTTTTCTAAGTAGAAAGGGGGGGGGGGGGAGGCGAGGGCTTAGGCGTCTGCTATTCAGCGACAAATAAAGTTCGATTCCTATGGGGCTGGAAAAGACTTGGAACCTGCTGTTTTGGGTCCCCAGGTTTCTTCCGACAGGGAAGCCCGAATTATATAAGAACGAACTTGTTTCAGAGGTTCTGTGTGTGTATTACCCACGTTGAAGAGCCCTTGGCAGTTAAAAATCGGATCGAATGTTGACGGCGACGCTGCTATCAGGGCAAAATCTCCAAATTCCAAAGTTCTACCCAAAACTTTCTTTTCACTGACCTGGGCATGCATTTAAAGCTGGCTGATATAAATCTCCTTCTTAGGATTGAAATAGCGCATCATCATCAGCATCATCATAACAATAATTTTATACAAATGTCTTAAAACTAAGACGATTGTTTAACCGGTCACTACTCAAATACACTTAAAAACAAACAAACAAACAAAAAAACAAAAAAAACACACACAAAAAACGAAAAAAAAAACCGAAAAAAAACAACAATATGAATAACTGGATGTTGATCAAATTAGCCAAATTGTTTAGCTTAATTTGCCCTTCGTCAGGACAATAAAGGAAACATTTTCATAATAATAATAATAATAATGGTAGGCAGAGGAATAGCATGTCGGAGATAATGGAGAAAAGGGAGCAAATCTGAAATGATTTTGAGATGTTGTGTGAAGGGGATGGGGATGGTTGGGAGAGTTATGGGAGAGAGGGAAGGAGGTTGATTGTTCTTTCGTTCACTTCGGGGAGGAGAGATAACATGAAGGACTATGAGGGAGTGGAAGATGGGGACTAAGTTGAGAAGAGCTATGGGAGAACGGGAGTGAACGGATGAACAGATGACATGGAGTTGAGAAGAGTTATGGGAGAGAGGGCGTGAACGGATGAACATATGACATGAGGGAGGGATAGGGATGGAAGATATGGACTAAGCTGGGAAGAGTCAGAGGAGAGAGATGTCCTTGGGGAAGTGAGAGAGATGAGATACCAGTTTCAATAGCTCAACGTTTCGCTGGTTTCTTGGACAGGGGAGAAGGTAAGGGCTAGTCTTCTCGGCTATCGGTGGGAAATTGAGCAGGTTAAAGAAGGCTGGTAGTTAGAAATCGGACGAAAAGTAATAGGAGACGTTTTCGTTAGGGCCAAAATTTATTTTAAAAAAATAAACAAACTACAAAATTTCTACTCGAACATTAGCTAAATTTGACTCGCCCTTGAAAAGTTGCGATAATCGTACTTGCATATAGACACAAATACATCTAGGCTTTTCAGAAACTTGGCCCATACTTACGCTTTTCAAAAAACATTGTTTTAAACAACTTATCAGGCATTAATACGAGAAGAAACATACGCACACGCACACACACCCACACACACACGCACACGCACTCACACACACACATCACAAGCATACTAAAAAATGGAATACTTTTTTTCTTTGTTTCCAAGCCACATGGCGTCTTCCAAATGCCGTCTGACTTTCACGATGTCCTCTGATCATACGTGAAAATCAAAAGAATACGAGCGTAAAAGAGCATCACTAAAGAAGACGGAGCGAAACAATTTTTATTACGTATAACCCTGTGTGGATCTGTATTTCATCTGAAAAGGGAGGGGGGTGGGTGGAGAAGACAAAAATGATATAATTGTAAATAATTAATTCAGATAGGAATGTCCCGTTTCTGTTATGTTTTTAACTTTTTGTTTTGTTTTGTTTTGTTTTGTTTTTGTTTTTTGCTTTGTGTTTTTGTTTCGTTTTGTTTGCTCTTATTTTTGCTTAAGTGGTAAATAGGAATTAGGAACCAGATCTATGCTGATCTATTCCTTTTTTTCTGGTGATTTATCTCTTCCCTCTAGCCTTAAGACTTTTCTCCTTAGAGTCTTCTATATAGCTGCCCTACTATTAAATCGACTAGACTGTTCAACGTTGTTGACAGAGAAAGACCTGGCAGTTAATATGGAGAAAGAAAAGCGTTTGAAATACAGTTCTCATCATTTCTTCCCGCCTGGTGGTACTGCTATATATCATTTTGTTCTGTGAATGAAGTTGATAATCAGATAAGTATTATTATTATTGTTTGTTACTATTGTTGAGGTGTTTTTCTTTTTCGTTTGTCTTTCTTGCTTTCTTTCCAGTTTTGCTTTTGTATTTGTTGTTGTTGCTTCTGGGTTGTTTTCTTAAAAATTTTTTTTAAAAAATTATTTTGAGTTGCTTTTTGTTGTTTATTAGTTTTTTTTTTCTTGCTATTTTTTGTATATTTATATATCAACCTCTCTATAATTTGGCAATTCTATTTACGCTTTCTGTCTGCCTGTCTGTCTGCATAACTTTTTATCTATCTATCTATCTATCTATCTATCTATCTATCTATCTATCTATCTATCTATCTATCTATCTATCTATC
>JBCEWB010022402.1:0-14764 GCA_039654565.1 Peronia peronii | reverse complement strand
CTCCATGGGAGACACCCCACCGATGGCCGGCTTACACCGCCTGCAGGTGGGAGCAGAGAACCTACTTATAAACCCCGAGCCCCCGCGGGGGTATTCAAGCTATGTAATAATCTTCCTCCTATTCCGAACTTTTCGACATCACATAATGGATTATTGTATATCGAAATGTCGGTATATTTCTTCCGTTCAGGGTTAGATTTATCTGACTCAAATTTCGATCTTTTTAAGAGTGTATCTTTATAATATTACACAATCCCTTCAAAATACAATACGTTACTGGCACAGAGAGCTATAAATTATCAATATTCTACGATGAGTCAAACTGATTGAAAGTAAGTCAAGACTGGTCTAAAGTTCCTTTCAAAATGTAACAGAAAATACCACCATTTAGTGTTAAACACTTACACTCTTAGCTGAAGCATTCAGAGCTAAAGTGCATAATTCGGCTATGTGGAAGCTCGAAGTGCAAAGCTCAGGTGGGGAAAACAAAAAGCCCTCTTGTAGCGTAGACTGCCATGACACCATTGCACGATCAGTTGATGTATTGCACAGATAAAATATTAGACAATGGCAATCTCATAATGACTTACCATTATTTCCTAGTATTTTAAGTCTGTCATGAGCTGTAAAAATGGGATTTCCATCTTCTATCATTTCTTTGCATTTTTGTAATAGAAGCGTTGATTGAAAATATTGAAATGTAATTTAGTGGCATTGTCCAAAATCTCATATATCAAGCGAAGGATACAGGGATTTAGTTTTATTTGAATAAGCATAATGGAACAATGACAATTATACTATTAAAAACAGAAAGAAAGAAATAAAAAAGAAAGAGTGAAAGAGGAAAAATCATTTATAGTTCATAATGATAAACGTTAAAAGCGTGAATTCAAGGTTTCATCACAGATAAAATCGTCGACTTCCAGCATAAACTATGTTTATGGTCTAATACTGCCTCAACAACAAAGAATAACACAACATAAAAAAATTAGTTTACCTATTACATGGGAGAAAAAACATCAAATTTTAATTAAGGTCCTGTAGCAGAAGATATGACTGCCTTTAAACGGGACCCTCGTTTAATCCCTTGTGTGTCAAAGGGCTAGATCTATATTCAAGGAGTTGCTAGTTATGGTTTGCATGTATGAATTACTTCATAAAAATGACATTTTATGCCGTCGCAAGATGCTCCTCTTTGAATATCAGTCAGCAATATCATCATTATGACACTGACATTCTAGCAAAGTTGTTCGATGCAATTGCAGTTCTCTTTGGTATCAAACCGGGAAAGTTGGTGTTTCTAAACTTTGAGATCTTTGCACATTAAAACAAATATGAGAGCTATCTGCACAAGTATTCCAAAATATGCCATTACATTTTAAAACAAATCTGTATATAGTATCATCAGAGCTTCCCAACAAAAGTAAAAACAAAACAAAAACAAAATGTCCGACCAATATTTGGCCAACTCTGCTGTTCCAGTTCAGCTCGATACGGCATGACCAACCGAAAAAGTAAGAAGAGACAACTGGGATCGAAACGAACCACTTAAGGGGAGGCAACCGGGACTCGCAATGCATAAGATTCCCAGATTCCACGGAGAGAATTGATTTGGCCTGGCAGATCCCTATACCATCTTCACAGTTCATTTCAGACCAGCTGAGAAAGAGAGTCTCTCGGACGGCGTGATGGCGGTAAAACAGGAAAAGTTGGCGTCCTCATCCCAGTCTGCCATCTCTCAGTACCGTTTCAATGTGTTGGGCCTTACATTGCTCGACAAGCGGAAACAGGATAATAGATATTCAGATTACACCTACGTCTTTATGGTAGCCTCTATTGACCAATGTCGTCCCGGAATTCAGGCTTTTTTTTTTTTTCTCATTCCTTGAATTTCTCGTGTGAATTATATTGTTTCTACCAGTCTCTGCCACTATAACAAAGGACAGTAAATACAGTGAGTTCTGTGGGTGAAAAAAAAAGGCCCTGCAAAAACGAAAATTAATCCGCCATTTTATGGATTTCATAGTAATTATAGGGTGCACTTACATTCAGACTTTATGCATCATGAATTGCACCTGTGAATTGATTTTTATCATTCTATTCTAAACAGCCAAGGGCTTTCTTTTTCTCCTCGAGATTTTTTTTTTATTTCCTGTTTTAGGTTCCGTCCCTGGTTGTCCGGAACCCTCCTGAAATATCATTAATCTGTCACTTAAAGGAATCAACAAAAACCAATAGACTGTGACTATCTCGGATTCATAGCGCTAATTTCACGTTATGAATTTTACGCGTGCATCTTCGAACTCTCCTGTTCTTATCAGCGAATGCCCCCCCCCCCCAATTGTAGCTTCTCTCCTCTCTCTCTCTCTCTTTCTCTCTCTGTCTTTCTCTCTCTGTTTCTCTCTCTCTCTCTCTTTTAATATGTCATCTCCGGTGACCAAAATCCCTGATAAAGGGCTAAAGGGATATTAGGCCATCATTTCACAGAATTAACCAGAAATACTGGATGCCCTGGGAATCAACCCTCTCCATGCTAGAAATTTCACGTGTGAAATCAGTTTCTATCTGGTTTTACACCGGAGACATTTTCTTTTTTTTTTTCGAAATAGCTAATATCAATTTTTTTTCCGGGGGGGGGGGGATAATTTTAACGTTGTTCTAAGGCTTAGTTTTATTGGCCAAAACCTTGTTAAAGGAGCACTGACGCATCATTAAATAGAATTAGCAAGAATAATTGGACAAAGAAATATGACATTGACCCTAATTCTGGTTTTCCTTGCACTGCAATGTGATTATTTTGTTGTTGTTGTTGTTATTATTATCATTATTTATATTGAGTGCAAGCGAACTTTCCGTGATACTGACACTAAAGTGTTCTCTCTAACATTTTGTTTCGTTTTGTTGTTTTGTTTTGTTTTTATTCTTTAGACATCAAGTTAGTATTTAGTCTTCTGATTGTTACGCAGTCAAAATACAAAAGACACACACACACTCACACACACACACACACACATACTGATCAAGACGGTAATTGATCGTGTCCTTCCTACTCCCACTATAACCTTCTCTCTGACATTGTTCCTTTATTGCCTGTAGCAAATTAGACCAGTCACCAGCTCTACACAAAATCAATTACGTCACTAATTAGGTCAAATTAATGAACATTGTTGTCGCTGAATATAAAGCAGAACTCATTGGGTAGAAAAAAAGACACCACTGGCACCTTCTAGGATATCCTTGGACATGAATAGTACCATAAGCTATTCCCTTGTCGTCGGCAACGTTCGTCTCGAGAGACGATGGTGTAGCGTTAAAACTGCGCTACGAGCCTGGGCGGGGGTTTATGGAGCACTTGGGCTGCCCGGGCGTCAAGTTCCCCCCCCCCCCCTCTCGACCTTCTGATAGTGTCCAAAGGAAAGGATAAACCAAAACAGTTTGGTCCCAGCGTTATAAGCTATTACTTGGTCAATATAGACATTTCGTTATTGAAGATATTTATTGTATAGAAGAGAATAACAAAAACATAGTTATAAAATAAAATAAAACATAGTTATGAACACTTCCTAAGTGGTGCCAAAGTAGGTTCTCTAATTTACTTTATATTTTTGTTGAGTAGAGCGCATTTATTTAGGCCTTATTCCATCCAGCACAGTGCAGACTCGGGGCACTTAACAATCTATTAATATTCCCACAGACCCGAAACAGACACTACCCGACGTTCTCAGCTACCAGGGAAACATGCAAGGCAGCTGTTCGTATGGTGCTGAAATCTTTATCAGTCTGACAGTAACCTTCTCTGTCTGTAGTCTCGTACCCATTTTAACCTGTGTGTAAATTGTTTTTCCCAAGAACACAATATCGGGGACAGTCATGATTTGAACCCGAAACTTTTGGTCCCGAGTCCAAAGACTCAACCACCACAAGCAGTACTTGTCTGTATACCGGCATATAAATGGAGTTATAATTTAATCATGCCTATAACTGCTTTCCGAGTCCGACAACCCAATATCTAGACCACAAACGTCATGTGTGTGTTTGTGTAAACCAACATATTTATGAATGGGGCTACACTTTAACCATGTCTACAAACTGAGCTCTTTTCCATTTGAACGCTTCTCTTCCAGGGAATAAACAGAGTGAGATATTTTATTGTTATTGATATCTTTGTTTGTTGTTGCAGTTTTTGTCCAATCAAAGCGGTGGCGAGAGAATGCTCGCGGCCCTAAGTTCGAGTACCTTTCGATCGTTCAAAGTCCCCGAAAAGGAAAGATGATGAACCCTCTATTTGCCGAACATCCTTAAATGCTAAGATGTATAAGCCTTTCTATTGATTATATAAAGGTTAGAATACACATTCTTTGGAGAAAGACTGACACCAAGTTACTTCTAAGTATTGGGCTTTTGCTTTTGCAGGATAAGCCGACCGGCGTTTCTTTAAAGGCTATGGCAGTGCTTTGCTGATAAATGGTTAAACGTGGAGATTGAGCGGAGAAAACGGAAGCACAGGGAGAGGGAGGTGTAGAGGAGTCAAAGATGGGCAAAGGATAACAACAGGGAGCTGCAAAAAAGACATTATGAGTACATATTATGCATGCACTTAACTGTCATTTAGATGCCGGGCAGTCAGATATTTTGTATCATGCACTATCATAGAGTCCATTAGTGTCTCATATCTGGGCACTGAATAGATCATTAAATCTATCACGCATAGAAGAGTTAGAAAAGCTAGTAGTTGGGGGAAGAAGGGGGAGAAGCAAACGAATAAATGAAAAAAAGGAGATGAGATCATTAATGCGAAGGTCTGATTTTCTGATAGAGGAGCTCTCGAATTCTCGCCCTTCACAGACTTGCAACTACCCTTAGGGAGTCCAGTGATTTCAGTTAAAATATCACACACGTTATTGCCATATTCTTGCTGCAAATTAACATTCCTGCCGGACTTGAATACCATCTAAGTGAGACTAAAACTGAAGCCCATGTTTCATTTTCCGCCATATTTCTGTTAGAGCCAGCAATAGGTTCTCTCTCGGAGGAATGTTAATGGCACCTTTCTGTAACTGATGGGGCTGAATTCCTGAGATATGTAACAGTGGTTCACATTACACTGAAGGGATACTTATGCTTAGCTTGTTTATAGTTATGAGCTTCTCTCCTCGTCTGAATGATTTAAAGAACTATTATTATTTATTTTATGATATAAATAAACATGATAATGAAATAGCCCAGTATTTAAAATTCGCAGAAGCTAAACAGAAGAGAGAACAAAAAATAGAGAAAATTCAAACGGTCCTTGGAAAAGAAAGGTAATGTCCTTCCAATGTGTTTCTAAGTATCTCTGCATTGATCAGCCCACTGACAATGTTATCTGTTCATGTTGTTCACCAGCGTTTACTTCGTGACAATGTGTTATATAGAAGCATTCTCAAATTTCTGTCCAAAATGTGCGAGTGAGACGTATATATCTATAGACAGCCAAGGAAAACAATTTCTCCAAGATTTTCCTCCGGAGAAACTGTTTTCCTGTTTAAAAACTCAACGTGATGTTTGATATTTGTCAACTGTCTGGCAACACTTTAACTCTATTTGTGGAAAGCTATTATAACACTAGGCATGACGAGCGATTCAGGACCAACTTCACGCTGGCCATTGAAAAGACAAACAAACAAACAAACTTGACGAGTAGAGGTGTCGATGGGGCAGAGGTCGATTGCAACGAGGACTAAAAATTGGCTAATATACACACCAAGAATATTTAAATGTGTCTATCTCATTAAATCCCAACAACTCATCGCTTACATAACTTCGTACAGACTTACAGAGGAATGTATAAAGATGATTGCGCCAAATGTTTACTTTCTTTCCAGACTTATAGGCTACTCTACATTTCATTTCTCGTCATAGCTCTGTAAACCCAGACAGTAGATTGTCCATGACATCTCTCTGTTCTCGCTATGTTTAGACATTGAACTGTATAATATAACATGTAAGACATTGTACTTCGTCTGAGTTTTTCTTCTTCTTTCAAGAAAATTTCAAAACAGTATCGGCTCTGATCTTATCAAGAATTAACGAGCAGAACGAGACATATTTGGAAAACGCAAACTTATTCCTTAAAGATTAAAGTTAATCTTCCTAAACAGAATTGCTATAGCAGTAGAATTTAATACTGTAAAGTATTTTTTGCGGCCATATTTACTTTGTATAAGGCAAGAGGAAGACCAAGAAAGACATGGATCGAGGGTGTGAAAGAAACCTTGAAGATCCACAACATCCCACCCAGCCAGGCCGTCCAGCTTGCCAGAGACCGAAAGCTCTTTCTACCCTCGACGCCCTACACGATACAAGAGGACGGATAAAAGAAGAAAGAAAGACGATTGACTTTGTCAAGTTATCTGGAGCTTAAAACTTGATTCCATCACGACAGAGCAGAATTTCTTACTTGTCGTTGTTTAGACACTGAGTCCTTTTGAATAACATGCAGTTATTTAAGATGACTTAGTTCGTCTGAGTTTATAGGTTTGTGTGTGTGTGTGTTTTTTTTTTTTTTTCATGAAAATTCTCATTCAAATTGCTGTAATCTTATCAAGATCTGACAAGCGGAACAACTTGTCCGGATAAAGACCAATTCCATTAAAGACACAAGCAAATCTTTCTCAACAGAGTATTATTGATACTGCGCATTAAATTTTGCTTTGGAATTTAACAAAGACATTTCTTTCACAAAGTTAACAGGAGCTAGGGTTACGAATGTGTAGGAGTGCAATGGAACAGAGATATTAAACATGTTATGGTTGATTACATGTAATGCTAATCAATCCGGCTTCAGTGTCCTCAGCAAGACTTGCTTATGCCTCGCTTGGCTGATATGGCTCAGTTTAAGAACATGAAATGACTTTAAATCACACGTAGTACACAGAATGTGTACCCAATGTCTTATGTGTTTGAAGTTAGTCGTGTTTCACACATGACCAGATAAAAATGATGATTTCATAGGTAAACTTGTAAATTACATCGGATTTCCAACAGTAGTTCATTTTACCAATAAATCTAATAATATGCTTACCACGACACACTTTGTAAAACAGAAATTAAATACCCTTGAAGTGGAATACATTTTAATTTCTTGAACCTCTGACTAGCTCCACAGCCTTCCGTCAAATGACATATTTATCCTGCAGAGAATATTCTTTCAATCAGATCAAATTTGGGAATAAGTATGCAGCAGACATACAAGGTGGAAGTTAGAAATTAATGATCAGTATTAGTATTTTATCCGCATTTTGAAGTATTACTGCTCTCATAGCTCATTCACATCAGAATTCTGAGCAACAATATATGAATCTTATGGAACTAACACTACATATTATGGCACGTTATTAATACATTCCCATGGGGGAAAAGAATTCATTTTCATTCCCATGTCATGCTTCGATAAAGTCTTGGTATTTAAAAGAAATCGCTGTCATTCTATAGACTATGCGATTCACTCCATTTAGCAGCTGGCATCAAATATATTAATTGATGATTACTTTTTTTTTAATTACATAGAAAAGAGAAACAAACAAAAATGGGGAGGAAGGTTTAAAAACAAAGCAACAGAGAGGGAGAACATTACCCATGTAATCAGTGACGCAAATAAAAAAATAATGAATTTTTATTTTGGCCTTCAACTGGATACCATTTTCGAAACACATGTATAATTATTCGTTTGCTTTCTCGCATCTCCTGCTTCTTCGATCTGTCCCTGCTATTCTGATCTTCTGTCTGTCTTTCCTTCTCTTCTTACCACAAGTCCAATATAAAAAAAAATCTTAAATTCGAAGGAAACGTTAAACAAAAATAGTAATAAAATCGTGGAGATGATCTGCCCACACACAAAATTCCCTCGTGAAATCAAGATCCTCAACGTTTTTGCAGTTAGATGTTTTTTCTTGTCATTTTGCAAAGATTAAAAGACGTGCCTGGCGGAGGGGCGGTGTACAAGCCGATCAGTCCTGGAAAGGGCCAGCTTAGCTCTGTCTGGGGATCGAAGAATGGAGAGACTGCACGAATCTTCTTTAACACCCGTGCTGGGCAGAGGTTGGTACCATCGAGAGTTTTCTTTCAAAAGTTGTAATATGGAGAAGAAGAAGTCGAAGCTCTTCATTACCAACGCTCTAGCCCGATTATTCTCGATGCTATGTTTGGTCAGGTTAGCGATGTCTGGGGTCCGAAGAATGACCTTTGTTCGCCCACACCGATGGTAGCAACAACTGGTACCATCAAAATTGTTCTTTGAAAATTGTGACGAAGCGAAGAAACATGCTAAACTATACATTATCAAATCTTTGGCAAGATCATTTTTAAAAGATCAAAATTGACAGTATCCAGTGTCCGGATAATGGGATTACATACACCGTCTTTACCATCCATGGTGGGCCGAGATTGGTATCATCAAGAGTTTGCTCTAATAAGATGTAATATAAAGGGTAAACACTCTAAACCGTTCATTATCAAGACTGTCATACAATTACTCTTGAAGCGTTATTAGGCCAGCTTGACAGTGTTTGGAGATTGAAAAATGAAAAAACTGCTTAAAACGTCCTTTCCACTTATAGAAGCAGAAGTTGGTGCTATTAAGATTTTTCTTTGAAATTGTGAACTGGCAAAAAAAGAAGCAGAGATTTACACTGTACATTATTAGGTCTTTGGTAACGTTATTGTTATTGCCTCTAAAGACCAATTTAGCTGTGTCTGCGTACTGAAGTGTGTCAGGTCAGACTCTGTCTGCTACTGGTAAACTGTAGCCCAGTATTAACCTGTCGCAGAACCCCTAGCTATAGGTAAATAGCCTCACTGCCTTGTGGGTGTCTTTGAAAAGTCAAAGGCTAAGGAAGTAAACCCTGAAAGAAAATCCGGAGTGGACCCCCTAAGGCGGTTGGTGGGCTTTCTTCCTTACCTTCCGGCAACTCCTGCAGCAGCGCTGGCACTAAACTGTATCGGTTCATCCTTTTCTTTGGACCCTACTAGCAAGGCCGAGAGGGGGAACTTGACTCCGGGCAGCCCAAGTTCTCCTTATACCCCCACTTAGTTTCGTGGCGCACTGAAGAGGGCACTCTTTATTTGCAACAACGAGACTGCCACTCTAGGAAGGGGCTCCGCAGCCACTCTTGAAGATGCCATCCCCAATCCTAGCGCTCTCTCTAGACGTACGGATGCCGACGACTACGACTTAGGTATTGAAGAATGGGGAAACCAAATTAAATGTTATCCGAGGAACGAAATTGGTTTACGGTACCACTAAGATATCTGCTTTAGAAACTTGTAGCTTAAAAACGATCAACTTGAAAAGCTCTTCACTAACAACTTTGTTCGATCAATCTTGATGTCATAGTAGGGCAACGGCTCAGAACCTCGAGTCTGAAGAACGAGAAAACTATACAGAACTCCCTTTCCATAATATAATGTATCAGAGATCAGTGCCAGCACGAGTTTAGTTTGAAAATCTCTGAAATAAAGAAGCAAATCAAACTATCCGTTATCAGGCCTCTCGTAAGTTCATTCTGGTTGTTCCATAAAGTCAACTTTGCAGTGACTGGCCACTGAAGAATTTAATATGGACTACATAAACCCATTTTTACACCAGTAGTAAAAGAGATCGGTGACATCTAGGATATGCTTTGAACAGTTGTAAGTTAAAAAAGACGCAATCTAGATCTATCTTTCATTGCCGAAAACCATGCACGGTTTCTTGTTAGGGTAAAAACTAGTTATTTAGAGTCAGAAACTAAATGGTCGTTTTTGACAATCCTTTGAAGACAAACATATCTGTTACTACTGCGGACAAGTGTTACTAATGATCGCTAACTCAAATACCCAAAGCTTGAGAATTTGATAATTTCCACATGGTACCATTCCATTTATCAAACGCTGAGCAAATGCCAAGCAGTACTAACCTCTCAAATGTCATTTATTATTTCCAATCATGATGCTATCCAGCACAGAAAGAGAGCCAACAAAGAAGATTGCAATGAATCAAAAACTGAACAAAAATATAACTTGTTTGTTTCCTAGAAGCTAAAATTTATGATCGAAAGCTATGAAGTTTCATCTTGGTCTGACATGCCAATTACCTGGCTCGGTGAACTCCTTGCTTTTTCTTCTCATACAGACAAGACATGTGTCTGGGGAAAATTATGCAGTAAATAACCATTTTTACCACTTTTTCCAAATTTCGTGGCAAAATTGCCTGCAAAAAGTCTGCACTGCCTTTCTATAATAAGTAATGGAGTAATACTCGCTAGAGTCCATTTCATCATTTCTCGCATATTATGTGTCTATCGTGAGGTGAAATTACCAGTAATGTGGCATATTATGAGAAACATTTTGCTTGTTTTTTAACTGATGTTGTATATTGTCCTGCAGGTTGACATAACGCCATTACGTGATTAGTCTTGCAAAAAGGGATTAATGTCAGAATTCATATCAATCCAATTAATGCAATATATCGCAGCTGTTTTAAATGGTTTGTCTGTAGAGTTTGGTTGACTGTTCTAGAATTAACCGAAGGTTATTATTATTATTTTTATCATTATTATTATTATTATTATTATCATTGATTATTTTAAAAAATAACTTCTTCTTTTTTTTTTTCGATATTAAATTTTAGGAAAATTATGTTGCCTAGCCATTGGGTCCCGTAAATAACAATGTTAATACAGAAACTTCTCCAGAGTTTATGACAACAAACATATTATATTAGTATTCTAACAGTATTCTATTATTGTTTGAAAAAAAAAAAAGAATCATTCCTAACGACCCCTCCACCCTTTCTCTCCATCATAGATATACTCCTATTAGATATCTAGATCCGACGCACTGCATTGTGACTCATACACGCTATGGTCGAAATTAAGTGAGGCGTCCGCCCTTGTTACTTGGGGCCGGACTGGACTCCAGCGAAATGCGCGTAGATCAGAAATACACCAGAAACACGGAGTGGGTACAAAATTTAGGACAAAGACTCAACGACTGTAAAAGGCACGACTTAACAAACTTAAAGCTACTGAACGCAGATGTTCTCCAAAAAAATAATAGTTGTTTCGGCAATTAAACCTCGGATAATAATAAATAAAACGGGAACAGCTCATACTAAAAGAGGTTCAAAGGAAGGCCGACTGAAATTGATCACGTAGGCTTAGCGCTAGTACGTTACTCTGTTCTGCCTAAGTGAGAGAAGGTGAGACACATGTGAAGAGGAAGAAAAGGAAGCTAAGAACAAATAAGACAGAGAAGAAACACAAAAAAGTCAAATTATTTAAGTTAAAGAAATGTGAGTAGGAAACAAATGAGATACTCCAGTAAAACGCAGGAAAAGAGGTTAACGACACACAATATTGACATGGGTCCTGTCCCCAAGATTAACAAAATACCGCCTTGTTTGTAAATGGAAGATACAGGGTGTCAAAGAGAGAAAGAGAGAGAGAGAGAGAGAGAGAGAGAAAATATCTTAAGTTTGGTTGAAGAGTGAGAGGGGCACACATTTTTTATGATGAATTATTACCAAGGAACTTCGACCTGGAGTACCTACCACTGGACTGGGAAAGAATACGAATTCGACTACTTTATTTCTTAAATGAAAGCTATTAAATTCCAAGCACCAGTGTGCGCTATTCTTAAACCTTAAGATCTTACGCTGTCTCCTGGCACTTTTTATAGTGCCTAAGCTTAAAAGATCTGTACGCAAGCACCTGCATTAAGCGTGTCAAGATAATTATTCTGTTTGTCTTTTTACATCTAACTTCACTTGGATACTATAGGCACAGTCATTCCCTTATATAGGCCTTGTATGAATACCTCAGTTCTCAGTTTAGCCCTAATAATGTTAGTAGAAAATACCGTAATGTCATGGTTTGTATGTTAGCATTAATATTTAAGTATAACAAATGGCAGTCAATGTGACATGACAGTGTCTGCTCTTTGGAATAGAACTCCAATACGAAATATGACGTGTGAGTCTTGGACCAAATCAATCATTTCGCCCTCATAGGGGAGAGCTATAAAAGTTTGATTTATTTTACTGAGAGAAAAAAAATGTAACAGGAGAATAATCGCCAAGTTTTTTATTTACCATCTGTGTATTTTACATCGAAGCGAACATAAACAAGAGGTTTTTGTTTCCGGAGAAATTCTTATTGATCTTTGCTTTGCCATGCTGTGAGCGGTTCTACAGTAAGTCAAATATTTACAATTAACAGCTTTTCTGTATCAACACTTTGCTGGCTATGTCAGCATCTTTAAATAGATTCCTAAAGGAGACCATACCGAAAAATAAAGTGAAAAAAAAAAGGTGGGACCAACTCAAAACAGATACTGTAATAGCCCATGTTTATCAAACATTGATTAAACTCAGTGACAAAAGGTCTTGCAGTCAGTCTGAATGAGTCGTATTCCACAATATTATCTCTATAAGCCAAACATTAGTTCATACACTTCCGTGTGATAACAAATAAAAGCTTTTGAGCTAGCTTGACTATAGCCAGAGTTGAATGCTCTTTCTATTTCTGCCAAACAAAAAGCTCGATATCGGACCACCTACATCGCTTTTAGCCCCTGGTTTCTCTGTTCGAGTCCAGTGACTTACGACTTATTCAGAGTGGCCGCCAGACAAATGCACTGAAAGAGCAGGAAACGACTTGCATAAGCTTAATAATGAAATATTTCATCTACTCAGCTCATAATTGCTGTATCTCCAATGTCTAGAAAACAGTCATAAGTACAACGACCAACTGCGCTCCGCATGTACTGTTCACTACCTTTGATTGAGACTGTACCCGGACTACGCAAGCCACACTTTATGTTATTGTGGGCAGTCTATAAATATAATATGTATCGCGGCCAGTCGAAATGAGGCGTAAGTCGCTGGGCTAGAACAGGGAAATCGGGCTTTGAATGTGATGAAGTCAAACATCGAATTTTTTTTTATATTTCAGAAATCGAAAGTGCATTCATTTCTGAACAAGACAACATCTGTCTTACCCTCGATTTATAAATACTTCTTCATTAAACATTTTTGCGAAGTAACTATGTAGATTTATGTGTTTGACCGTTCATTTAAACTCGATTTTCTCGGAATTTCGGTCATTGCTGGAGGTCCCCCTTTGTCTCTTTAAACTGCAATATCTCTGGCTGGAATAAAGTTAGCTCAGAACTTTTTTTCACCACCTGAAAGGGTATGAAATAAGCTATCACATGATACCAAAAACCCCATATGGTGAAAAATTTTGACTGGCTGTGAGACATATACACTTTGTTACATACACATTCACACAGGCATATGCACTCACAGGCATACATACAGATACCCCCTAATATCATCTAATGACAATGAACTATTGCTACATGCCACATACATTTGTGTGTGTGTGTGTGTGTGTGTGTGAGTGTGTTTGCGCTGACATAAAAAAAATTACGGATTTTAATCCAAGCCAGGTCTAGCAAAACTACGGCCCTCCCCCCCCCCTCGCGATACACCGGCTGGGAACCCCTGATTTATAGGAATATTTACTGCTGTGTCCTTTTAGATAGCTGTCCACAAGTGGCTGAAAGACGACGCTAGAGCAGAATGTAAACTGTCGGCTAGTAAAGTGACCCCTACACATACAGTTCTGCCAGGAAGTCGGACTTCGGATTTGCTAAAGGGATAAAAAAGCGTGTTTTGGGGGCGATAGCTTGAGGCCGAATCTGAGGTCAGGCAAACACCCAGATACTCTCTCCCTTTTGTGATCTGAGGGAGTGGAATAGGACAAATACAAATACATCGAAATAAAAAAAAAATGCTATTTTGATACTAGAACTATACTTTTTTTTTTGTTATCACGGACGAAAACAACACTCTATATCGTGAGCTCTGCTATTTGGAGATATATATGCCATATGAAAGAGGGGCAGTAAAGCTACCATCTAATGTAATTATTTCACCGATCACTTGACCGAACAGGTAGATTTTGAAAATCATTTTGTCCCCGCTCCAATATATTGCAGCTGCAGTTGCTCAACATAAACCATCCATTTTCTCAAAATGCGAAAAATGGAGATAGAGCAACAGAGAACTGAGCTCACGATTTGCCTTAATCCAATTTTGCACTGCCGGCCAAGTCATTGGATGGCGTGTGGTTCGAAAGGTGAGCAAGGGAAACAAATTCCTCCTATTTGGCTGTGGCGTTTGAGTACACACACAAAAAAAAAAAAAAAAACACCCCGAAGGCCTGGCCTAATTTCAGTACGGCTTCCATCCCCGGATACGTTCTATAGGGTGAAAGGGGAGGAGGAATTTAGGTTTTGGATAATTCATAAAGTCACATAAAGTTATGTACGAGAAAATCCAACGATGTCTTGGCATAGGAATTGTTAATAATAATAATAAATAATAGTGGAATGCATTTATGTAGCGCCTAATCCCAATAAATGGCTTTAGACACACTGCAGAAAAGTAAAATAAATCCAAAATAATGTAGACAAAGACACTTTACAAATACAGTACCATCACACACGCGCACACACATGTCCATACCCAGAAACACATCAATTTGCATTAACGTAAACACATATGAACACACACACACACACACACACACACACAAACTATATGATTTCAGGTGAATTTTAAATAAATATGTTTTGAGGTTAGTCTTCAATTCTTCTACAGTGTTTAGGGCCCTCAAAGAGTTTGGAAGAGAGTTCCACACGGTTGGAGCATAGTTGGCGAATGCTCTTTCTCCAACTT
>JBCEWB010022072.1:0-14764 GCA_039654565.1 Peronia peronii | reverse complement strand
TCCTTCCCTCCAGCCCTCCCTCCCTCCCTCCCTCTCTCCATCCATCCATCCATCCATCCCTCCATCCATCCATCCATCCATCCATCCGTCCATCCATCCATCCATCCATCCTTACTTACATATTATGGGTTATGTAAATATTACGTTCACCGCCTCATGATACTAGAAGCAAACATAAATCACCACTTATAAAACATCAATAATGCAATATACATAAAATGGAATCGAGTTTTCTTCTATTTTGTCTACACTTACAGGGAATCCTTGCCACTCCCATCTCAATCTCCCTCGCCTCTTCTCCACGTGCCGATTGACCTTCTTAATACGTTTTCCTCCCGATGTCTTATCGTCTTCCTTCCCTATGGACTGCCTAATTGTTTTATCTCATTTTATCACCCCGACTTCCCTCTTTTCTACACCTTCTCTATATTCATTCCTTTATTGTTCTCTTTTTTCACTCTAACCTCGCTATAAAAACAAGTTTTCGTCTCCCGAAGTCATATGTGCTTTCAGTTCGCCTCTTTATACGTTTTTCTCTCTCTCTCTCTCCTTGTTCGTCTTTCATTCTCTATCTTTCTCCTCTCCCTACCCCCTCTCTCTCTCTTTCTCCCTCGCTCTCACTTCCTTCTCTTTTTTTTTCTGTCTTTCTGGTTATAAGACAAGTTTTCGCTTCCTGAAATCTGACACACTCTCATTTCTTCTCTTCTTGCCCTGCTCTCTTCCTCTCCCTCAGTCTGCCCCCCTCCCCCCTCTCTCTCTCTCGCTCTGTCTCTCTCTTTCTCACTTCTGTTTCCCCTTGACAATTGCCAAGCGTCCAGCCCCCTTTAACGAGCACATTCCACATTGTACGTACAAAGTGACCTGCGAACTGCGGTTGAACATTACAATTTGATAGATGAACACGCTTCGTCTGACCTTAAGGTGACTTTTTTTTTTTTTTTTAACCTTTTTCTCGATCTTCTTTTTTCCCTCCATCTTTTATTTGATGTCTCTTCCATCACCGTATTAGAAGGTGGAGACGAGACTACTTCACGCCCGACCTTTTTTTTTTTTTTTTGCTTGTTTTTCTAATGATGCCATGGTGCAACGGAGTGCAGAATGCGTTTACTCCAGAGATGTTGAAACAGAAAATATGGTGCACTCGCTCATTGAAGAAATCAGTTCATTATCTCTTTTGAAGAATTTGGAGGAAATAGAAATCTTAAGTTACGCGCTATCAGAAATAAATGTCTCTCGTTCGTTGCTCACGAAGGTTGTTTTCCTTGTGTGAGCATCATCAAACTTTGCGTAAATTCTAAATCAGTTTGAATCTCTTTACCTTTTGGCAATAGAATTGTTCATCACGTTTTTGTAATAACGTGGTCATGGACTATCAATTACATTTACATGAAGATGTTAAATGTTACAATAAATAAATAAATAAATAAATAAATAAATAAATAAATAAATAAATAAATAATAGGTCTAAGCTACCGTATGACATGAAACTGCAAAATCGATATAAAATTTTACGATGTCTTTATTTCAAAGGCACCACCTCTCTCTTTATATTTCTTTTCCTTTTCTAAAAAAAAAACTGAAAGTGATATAAGGGAGAATACGTTCCTCTTGTCACTAAAATGCTAAAATAAATTTCATGAATTAAAAAAAATTAAGATGGAGATCGAGGTGGAGGTGCTTGAGCCCAGCAATAAAAGTGATGTAAAAAAAAAAAAAAAGTGACATAGTATCTGATAATATAAGGTTTTTCAGAAAACTGTAATCTGAAACTACAGTTACTATTCGAAGTAACGAGCGACAGGGACCATTAAACTCGTGCTATGTGTAATTCATTGTATACAAAAGGGTGTAACCAAGTTTACCTTGCATCTTAAACTTTGGCTGCTATCCTACTATATTTTTTTATTCAGGCCCAATGAGTAGTAAACTCGCCAAGTTTGTAGTTTGTATCTGTGGGTTTATGTGTGTATGTGGTTGGGGATAGAAAATAAGAAGAGAGAGAGAGAGAGAGAGTGAGAGAGAGAAAAGAAAGAAAGAAAGAAAGAGAGAGAGAGAGCATAGCTTCATGGTCAGCGATTTTTGTAACTTGAGTGCAAGCAATTACCTTTCTCGCCTCACCCGTTTCTGAAGTTCCATTCATTAGAAATTTTGATGGGTGCTCTGCCCTAAGATGGTGCATCATACGCTGACGATAAAGTAAACCCGAAATATGAGACAAGCACATCTTGGTATACGTATGTACTTGTGCAAAGTATTATTACGCACTGGAGTGCCATATCAGATCACTTTATCTCAACGTGGTCCATCTCCTTCATGAAAATTAAGTGCAAAATTGTTTTTACTGAAAAAGTATATTATACAATAAAAAAATCTCACCATTTTCCTTTTCTCAAAGAGAGATAAAATCGCCCGCAGGACCCGTTTGATTTTGGCCAAGAACAAATAGCTACCTAAAAAGATGTGAATTTATTGGGATACATGGCTGTCTCACAGTTGTATCTGTTTCCTCAGTAGGCAAATCTCATTTCCATGGAAAATTGAAGTGAGTTTTAAACTGGCGAAAGATACAAGACACGAGTTCTCTCTTTAACGATCCAAATCCCTTGAGCTTTTTTATCCATGGTGGTGTCTGGTTAAAATTGGCCGTAATGGTGAATGGAGTACGAAGAAAAACAATGGGAAGTCCCCAACTGCGATGATTCATTCCGCTTCCAAGTATCAAGACAAACCCTGATGCCTGAAATGATGTGTGGAATACGACAAAACATTGTTAATTTATCGTGTTGGAAATGAAATAAGTTTTACGGGGTTGCCCAAATGTTCATGGCGAAATCAATCATAATAAAATGAAAGCAAATTCGCAACCCTCTGACAGACCTCGTATCTCAGCTCCAGACTCGGTATTAAGTTATTGTTTTGGATTTTTGTTTGATTTCAAAGCCTAATATTGTTTAAGTCGGGCTGCACTCACATATCCAGTGACGGTGATTCCAAATTAATGCTAAAAAAATTTAAAACAATAAACACATATAAAATTAACGCAGATCATAACTTCTGTAATTGCAGCAGTGCTGGAGACCACAACAAAGAAGACTACACTTCACCACTGCAATACTCATAGACTGTAATTCTAACCGCCAAGAGCTAATGGACTGTGGGCCTGAGGCCTTCCTGGAGTTTTTGATTTGAGACAAACTCATATCCGTCATTGGCAGATATTATTACAGTCTAACAGTCTAAGGATTTGTCTTTTAACTGAAAACCCCTGAAATCAAATCCCAGGAGATTTTCATTTGGTTTTGTTTAGGTTTGCTCAGACGGACTCAAATACCAAGTAATGGCTTTTAGAGTGGATTTTGTAGTTCTTTTTTTGTTGTTGTTGTTGTTTCTTTTCAATGAAGTGAAATTAATCATTTAATGAGGTAGCTCTCTAATTTGTTATATTTCGGTTTAATGAAGGATGAAACGTGGACTCCTCCATTAACAGATCTACTGCTTGAGACTTGTCTGAGCGCTCAACCCCTAGCATAGCTCTGGAAACTCGGCCTGACAATGAGCTAATAAGTGGGAGACGGCGAGGGTCATCTCGGGGTCATGACAGACGGTCAGGGCTTATAGAGAGCGGACATGAGCGACAGACAAGAGAGAAAAGACAGGAAGAGCAAAGGACAAAGAGTGAGAGAGAGAGACAGAGAGAGAGAGAGAGAGAGAGAGAGAGAGACAAAGCTGGGCGAGAGGGAAAGGCTCTTCGCTTAATGAATCTTGCTCAAATTACCCCTAATGAAATATTACCACTGCATCGTTTTCCTGACTCACGCGGACGCACGTTCGTGACTGTCATAATGATTGTCACTTGCTGAGTAGATCTGCCTTTGAAAGCTTCGGCCCATGATATACTGCATCGATCCTGCGTGGACAGATCTAGTCTTTGTTTCTTTCTGTCTCTCTCTCTTTCTTTCTTTCTTTCTTCGTGTCTTTCTTTCTTTCTTTCTGTCTTTTCGTTCTTCCTTTCTCCCTTTCATTCTTTCTTTTTTTTCTTTATTTCCTTCTCCGTTCTTTTTCTTTTCTTTTATCGTTCCTTTCTATTTTGTGGGGTCTCTCACTCTTTCTTTTATCTATTTTCTTAGAGTTTAACTGCTGTGAATATACAACGGTCTTCCTGTTATTAACGTCGTTAAATAGAATCGCATATCTAAAAGCAAAGGACTTTGTGCTGTATTATTGGGCTCGTTTAGTCACTGAACTCATGACTGTCTTAATATAGACAGCCAATCCTGCCTTTTATTCCCTAATTATCTCCAATATTATGATGGGCGGATGAAGCTGGGTTGACTACTGGGTTGAATGGAACTAAGCTTCAAATAGAACATTCATGTTCGGACATGGGGCAGTGCAAATCTGCCAGAAATAAAAAGCGACAAAGATGCAAAAATGGTCTTTTCTTGGCATCTACTCTAAAAAAACATGTTGAGTACGCTGTGTATTCATTCTCTCTTCACACGATCTCCTTTCTTTGATCTACAAAGCTGAGTTAAAAAATCACGGGATTCTCAGAGGGATAATGATGTGATCTCGCAAACAAATGGGCCACTTTGCATTTAGAATTAATATTTTTGATTTAAAAAAAAAACAACAACAAAACGAGGAAGATTTGTTGGAGAACGGGAAGGAGGGAGAGGGATGTGGTGGGAAAGGGGGACAGGGGCAGAGATTAAATTCAAAGAAAGTAGAGAACGATGTGGTTCTGAAATGATGATGAGCGACAGGATGATGAAACTAACAATAATGCTTTTATCATCTCGATATTCTTGTTAAAACAGAACATAATATACTGTAAAAATTGTCTATAAATTTGCCGTATAATTTACGGCAAGATTTTTTGGGTGTAATTTTACAGCATACGTTTGGCATTTTTGGGTGCCAAATTGTTGTCGAATTGTAACGTCACAGCCTAACAAGCATTTTACAGCTAGACAAATTTTTGCTGTAATTTTACGGCATAACTTTGGCATTTTTTATTTATTTATTTATTGTTGGTGCCAAAGTTTTCCTATATTTTTACATGAAAGCATTTTATAGTGTAGTAATAATAATAATAATAATAATCAATGTTTTTCGTCAGGAAGTGAGTTAATTCCTGTGTGTCACCCGAAACCAGCCGACAAAGAATGCGCATATGATCCACTGAAGTCTTTTCCGGAATGTTTTAGCTTAAGATTAATAGATTTAATACGATAGAAGTACGTTGTAGTCGCGAGGCATCTTGAAGAGCAAGTCCAATAAATGCTTCCCGAAACAATCAATATATCATTTCAATAGATGAGATCTTCTTTTGAGAGACTTTGACACCGTCGAGATAACCTCTACCAGGAGGTTGAAAGACGTATATAGAACGTAACGAGACTTTGACACTCTTAAGTTTAATTCTGATGTACATAACAAAGTCACAGGTAGAGTTATAATAATTTAAGAGACTAATTTCTCATGCTGATTCAGGTTAGAGGTCAACTGATCAACTCCTGTGAAGTTTCGTTTACTTTCATGAGATAGATTGGCTGATCTCCTGTCTTGCATTGAACTATGTTGTCTTTGGAAAAGGCTAACTTTCTCTGCTCAAAATTCGTGAACTGGGCTTCTTCCCCATTTAACTTGTATTAGAATGCATTTCATAATTACGGTAATAAGACTTTGAATGGTAACAGGACTGTAAAAGCCTCTTTGATATTGCTAGATTGATAAGAATTTGAACACCTTACATATAGCTGCTGTTGTAACGTCTGCTTCCCGGCAAAGTAATAACTGTGAATGTCTCCGTCAGATCTATCGGCAATATGAATAGATTGTCGTAATGTTGGAGCTTTATAAAAGAACATTCGTCTCTGAATAAGAAAACATTGTTCCTATCGACAGATTACAAGTATATCAGGATATTGTGAAGTGAATATATAGATCTATTGCTAAACTCTTTATTTTTGCTAATTTTTCTCCTGAATCGATCCAGTGCTCAGGGCCCACTTCCTGTCTCTTCAATTTGAAATGTCTCTGGCTACAGTCAAATACGTTCAAAACTTTGTTATCCACATGAAAGTGTATAAATTAAGTTAGAGGTCTTTGGTACATGTTTCTTTCAGAACCAGAAAAAAAAGAACTATTACTTTCATCTTAGTATGATACCACACAAGTCTTCTCTCTTTAATCCTTTAAGTCACATTTTAAAGAAGCGATTATAAATTTTGTTTAGATCTCACCAGCGTGAATTTCGCTTTCGGTAAAGGAGTGGATAAGCCAGGGGCATTGCGACTACTCGCAGTGTCTTTGTTACATATAGTTGTATTGTTTCTGAAAAGCTCCAAGTTAGGGCCATTGATAATGTATATCGTATGGTCTTGAACGTTATGTACAGGCTAAGCGCGATTTATTATCAGAGGACTGGGTTGTAAATACCAAAGAACATGAATGCACCAGGGTCTGGAACAACTTGAGAGCTTTACTCTGGAACAGCTGTCTGCTCTTTTCTCTACTTCGGTGTTTATTGCCTTTTGTATGCTCAATTCACCTTCTTCCTTCCTCTCTGCATCTCTGTTTATTTGTTCTTTCTTTCTCACACACACACTCTTTCTTTTGTGTCTCTCTGTATCCCTTTCTTTTGTCCTTCCTCCCACCTCTCCGTGTCTCTTTTTATTTTTCTGTGTTACTTTCATTACCTCTCACTTTTTCTGTCTTTCCATTTGTCTCTCTTCGTTCCTTTTATTATCTTCTCTCTATATTCCTTTCTTCCCCTCCCCCTCCCCCCCTCTCTCTTTCTATCTCTGTATAAATTTCTTTTGTCCCTCCTCCCATTTCGATGTGTCTGTTTGTTGTTCTTTATTTCTCACTGTCTCTCTGTCTCCGTGTTTCTGTACCCCTCCCTCCAACTATTATTTTTCTTTTCTCCTGTCTTTGTTTCTATCTCTCACTCACTTTCTATCTCTCTATGAATGCTTTTCTCTCTCTCTCTTAGCTCCTTTTCACCATCTTCCTGGCATATTTATTCCCTCGCTGCCCTTTCGGTTGCCCAAGATGAATGATGAAAACACCACAGAGAGTAAAGGCTGGAGGTGTGGAAAGATCAGAGTGCAGCACAACCAAAGCGACAATGAGCGGGATGAAAGAGCCCAGTGAAGTACTCGTTTTCTGCCATAACCTTTACATTCCTAGACAGTACGTGTTTGTGCTGCTGGCTCAGGCACTGGGCAACAGGTTCCCTTCCACGCTAATCGCATTTATTCTTGCTATGTTACGGACAAAGAGAACACACAAATGGCAAAACCCAACACTTTTAGCTCAGCTGAAAAACTTGACCGCTTTATTTTCACACTTATACAATCTTTTTTTTTTTTACGCGGTTGTGGGAAATTTAAAGAACTGCAGTATTTTCTTTCCAGCTCTGTCATTACAATTCTGAATTTAGTATATTAAACATTCAATCATAATAAGTACATTTATGCGTTATATGACGCGATATACTATTTCTTAACGTTCCTTAATAAAGAAAGAATATGGAAAGTATTGTAAGGGAAACATTTTCACCTCTCTATATCTCTCTCCAATCCTTTGTTTCTTTTATGTACAAGCCGTCTTCATCTCTGAATACTTTTTTGAACGGGACATTTTTGTGCTTGAGATCCCTTTTTCGTGTTTGTTTTTTAAAATCATCTTCAGATTTAAACTGTAAGAATCTGTTCCAATGAGACTAGCTAAAGACAAAAGCGAATTTTAAGCTTCTCTCAATTAGTTAACCCTAAGAGCGCCAAGGGGCCGATCTGTTCAAAGGCCAGTTCATTTAACGCTTGAGCCGGGGATTGCACCATTTTAACCACCGAGCTGTCAAGAAGCTGATTGCAGTTACGTTTTTTTTTTTTTTTTAATTACTTTCCAAATAATGTTCAATGTAATGAGATAGAACTCATCCGAAATCATATTAGGTCTATAAGATCGTCTCTTAAATATGAACAATTATCGCTGAAGGAACTCTGGTTCGCAAGCTGTTTCTGAATGATTCTCCAGATAGTTGCATGTTGGTGACAAAGATCTTAGTTTGTCTTGTATTACCATTTAGATCCAACCACAACCTTTCAATTCTTAACGCAAATAATTATCATTTATTTTGGGAACAATAACATTCGACAGCTGCAACTGACGTTTCTGGGGTTAATGCCTGTCTGGTCCTGTCAGTCTTGCCTTACTCCGACACCCTAGGCCGCTGTCTGTACTACAAGTTCATTTACATGCACGGGCAAAGTCTTTTGGGCGCGCTAGTCCTCGTCGTCCCATGTGGCTGCAGGGGACGAGCGCCGACCCGACACAAGCTTATTTTCGGATCTCAATTAACAGTTCGCTTGTATCCAAAGGCTGGTACGCGCACGAGTCCGGGAACCACAGCCTCCCCATCCAGCCAAGGGCGACAAACTATTCAGCGGGTGAGGATCACAACATTTACGTACTTTGACAAAACACCTACTGCATCAGAGTTTGAAAATAAGATAAGATAAAGCAAGAAAAAATGGGATGAAATCTGATGAGATAAATTTTATTTATTCTTAAAGTCCATTTACAGCTGACAAGTCACAGCATACGTGCAAGATACATTCACACTTACATGCATACGGACAACAATATCGCGAATAATTAAGCTGTGGTACAGAGATCTCCTGGTATAATTATGGTTTTAATGTACCTGTAACTTTCAAAGATAACTTTCCACAAAATTAAAATATAGTCTGTTGTATTATTTTAACTTCTTAAAACTGCATTTTGTTCACTGTTATTATATGAAAAACAGAAATTATAAATCTAATTCACCATTCTCTTGAAAAAAGCGTTTTCAAACAAAAGGCGTTTAGTTAAAGAACACCAGAACACTGGCTGTGGAAATTGAAAACTGCAGCCATTGCCGACAGGCAACACAGGCCAGTCGTATGTCCACCTCCCGTCTGGAGGTCCACATGACACTGTGGGTGAGGGAAAAGCTGAACGGGCAAAAATCTGAACACGTCAATTTTTTCGAGTTTAAATCTGGAAAAAAATGAAATTAACTTTTTAGGAAAAAGTTTATTGTTCTGAAAATTGAACGCTGAGGTAATTAGCAAATGACACATGCCTGCGAGGAGAGGATGTAGTGCTTCTCTTTGTCAGATTTGATACCATGTGTCATCATGTTTTCATAAAGAATGAACGTTAATGTTTCGAAAAATATTGGGTTAGAAGAACAAGATTTAAATTAGTTTGTAGAGTTCATTTGATTTGAGATTAAGTTATATAAAGCTGGCAATAATGTATTAGTTTTGATAGGTTGGCAAAACTTTTCTTTCCAAATCAGTTGTAGACAGTTATGTTATTTTCTCTAAATTAAAACATGGCCACTAGTATCTGATTTAATGACTCATTATATCAGCAAAAGGTCAGCGCATCTTTTACTAAGCCTAATCTCTTTATCCTTTTATTCGAGTTTGTGATCGAGAGAGTCAATAATTAGAACAGCAACTACGATCTGGGGGGGGGGGGGGGGGGGGGGTTCTTTTTCACGGCTGTCACCCCTGATATCTAGATTTAAAAAAAGAAAAAAGCAAGCGATGTTTAAACAGCTTGCCGTGTTTATTGTTACTGCGATACTGTCATTGACGTTTTATGTTTCACAAAAGGAACTATTGTATTGTTCATATAATAAAGCAACTAGTTTTAACTTTGATTTGATCTCTTTATTATTAAAAAGAAATGACTGCCTTTATGATAAGCTGCGGTGCTGGTGGAGATGAAGTGCCATGCCCTGCCATTAAGCCAAGAGCATATACAAAACATTGCTCTATGGCTGCGAATCATGGACTCTGTATCGCGGATATATCAAAAAGTTGGAACAGTTCCGAATGCACTGTCTGCGGTCCATCATGCAGATACGTTGACAAGAACGCATTACAAACCAAGACGTCTTGGACAGAGCCGGGACAACTAGCACCGAAGCCAGAATCCTCCAACTCAGCTTCGATGGTCTGACCACGTCATCCGCATGGAAGAGTCCAGCAGGATCCCACGTCAACTCTTTTATAGTGAGCTGATTCACGGTAGCTGCAAGCAAGGCCGTCCCAAGAAGCGATACAAGGACACGCTCGAGGCCAACCTCAAATGGGCGGATCTTCAGCCTCGTGAGCTCGAGACAGCTACAATCGACAAAAGTCGCTGGCGTGTCATGACGGAAAAGCTGCGAATGCCTTTGAAGAAGATCGCCGCCAAGGCCTTCGAGCTGCCCGAGAAAGACGACATCAAACTGCATCTGCCTGTGTTCCACCAGCTGGCATCCATGCCCTACTTGCAATCGCATGTGCCTCCAGTTACGGCCTACGCAATCACATGCGGATACACCAAAGATGGCACAACATAGTCTTTCTCGGAAGTCGAGAATCAACCACAAGATATACAAAACATTGATCAAGACAGTAAAGAGCATTTCCTTAAAAGAGAAATCAAGCACGAGATATAGTTTTAAAAACTAGCTTCAGAGATGATCACCTGAAAACTTTGAAATTAAAGAAAAGCATTGGCTTTCTAATATCATTAAATTTATTTCATCATAACTTCTGTATTAAAATATATGATAGTGGGAACTGTGGGAACTTCAAGATCCAATTATGTTGTTAATAATGTGATCCAATAGATTTCCATCGCACTGCGCAGTCTTCAAGGAAAACGTCCATCCACGAACACAGAAATAGGGAAAGACGTCAGCGTGAGAGAAGAACACAGCCTAATTAATGAATCCGATTATGAAGATAAAGTTTCTAAGATCATATACACTTACACGTGACGTGACAGTGATGGAATCAAGCTGTTCCTAACCGCCTGAACCACCTGTTCGTCACTGAAAAAGCCTTGAAAATCAAAACTTCACATTGATTTCATCGATATTACAACGTTACCATAAAGCGCGAGATGCTGATTTAAGAACCTATTAGCAGAGCCTAGCACTACTACATGCGGACCCGGCATCAGCAACATTACATCAAGCCATTTGATTATATTAACCTCCTGAAACATGAGCATGTCATTAAAGTGCTGTGCAGGTCAAAAGTTCGCAGTAATAAAGTCAATATTACAACATGTACAATAAATCGGCGGATGTTAGCTCCAAGTACCTATTAGCTGAATCTATGGAACCTCTCGCTGTTGCACGCTGATTTCGCAAGACAATTGTTCTCACATCGAAATCACAACGCTCTCGTTCTTGACAAAACACGTTTTGTTTCAAATACTGTTTTAAGCAAATGGCAGTTTAGCTTTGTGATCTCTCGTTTTAACACACAGTGAATACAACGTAGCCTTTAGAGAATAAAATGATACGAAAAAGCTAGTCTTTTAATATTGTAAAAAGTTGTAAATCTGGATAGGTGGGAACAATATTTTACTCTGTTGAAGCCGGTGTTTTGTCAAAACTCGATAGTGTACATTTGCCTGCTTATCAACATAAAGGCGCCCACAATGCGCAGCAATCAATCAAGCTGGAAATACGAGGCGTCTTGCGCAGTTCGGAAATAACGGCTTTAGCCAAACGTTAATTGGCTTATCCGATAAATCTCAGCCATCCAGCTCGTGGCTCGGAATGAATTTAAGAATCCATAAACCCACAGGGCAGCCTCTATGCACATTGACAAAACGCGTTTATTTTATCACAGTTTAAGTTTTCTCTCCATCTATTCAATATAACTTTCCACACTCCTGAAAGACAGTTTACTGCATCACTTCATACTCATTCTCTACTCAAAATAATAATAATAATAATAATAATAATAATAATAAAATAAAAAATAAATAAAAAGCATTGTATTCTCTATAAATTAAAAAATATATCATAAAACTAAAAATTAATTTTCTCGAAACAAAGTTTTCATATAAATTGAGTTTGGTCAAAGTAGTTAGTTAGAACTACATTGCCATTTAGTTTTTAGATAATGCCTAGATTTTCATCTTCGTTTGTTTTGGTAAGAGAATATCAAATGATTTTTCAAAAACTGTGTATGCCATGCTGTGCCTTTCAGCGATAGAACAGCGTGCTCCTGTCATAATAGATCCTAGTTCTTTTGTTTGTAGGTATATTTATTTATTATTTTTTATATTTTAATTACGTCTATCCATCCTTCTTGGAGGCAAAAGAAGGAAGGCGCACAAAGAGAAGACAAGAAAAATAAAGAATTTAAATGAAAGAAAAAAAATATCTCAGAATTAGACAACAACAACAGCAACAACAACAGCAGCAACAACAACAACAACAGCAACAACAACAACAGTACAAGCTTTACAAATTGAGCCAACGTTTACGAGCACACAATATGCACAGTTGTCACTTCACCCAGTGTCAGTGAATGATGAGGAGGCGAGAGAAACACCCGGAGGCTGGATGGAACTCAGGCATTTCAACCAGCATCTGTCTGTGAAACGAAGTAAAAGTGGAGAGAATGGAATCCCCAAGTCTTATGTTAATGCAAACCATGGCAATGAAACTGAATTCCTTCCCCTTCTTAACCCTGGAAGTGTCAATAGAACGCTGCTGGAGCGTTAAAGTTTCTAGGATGACATTAATATTTTGCCTCTCTGGGCTTTTTGAGGCATTTAGAGTTAACATGCACTGCATGCAGAACAGCACTAGGCTTAAGAGTGATTTGACACCGTTAGCGTTTTCATTGTCGGTGTATTCTGTATGGTAAACAGTCTACTCGGAAGTGATGTGTAAGTCATGAACAGAGATTTAAGATTAACTCTCTACATCCTCAGAGTGACATAATTGATTCTCGATTAGAAATAATTTCAATTGATTGAACGCTAAAAACATATTGGGTGTCTTATATGAGCAAATAATTTCAGAGCACACCAATATCCAGTCAGCATAAATGATTTCAGGGCAATGCTTCCAACTTTCGGCTCTGTTTTAGGACAATGCTAAAACTTGATTGAAAGAGCTGGTTGTTCCGAGTCTTGAAGGGTGAACATCCAGAGTGAACAGTATATACACGGCTTAAGAGAAATTTGATACCGACACCCATTTCCATTGGTAGTGCATTTTGTGTGGCTAGGCGGATTATTCCGAAGTGCTAACTTTGTGATTCATGAACATGAATTAAAGATTTAAAAGAGAGAGAGAGAGAGAGAGAAAGAGAGGGAGAGAGAAAGAGAGAGAGGCTTGAATTTGCTTTCCATGCAGGTTCATTAAAAGAACAAGACAACTTTCAGTATAGCACACATTTCTGAATGCCACAGTCAACTCTCCCCATTATACTGTGCACACCTACAGCCCTACCACGCCTCGCCCAACTTCTTGAACTAGCTAAAGAAATATTTCTGCAATGTGCCCATATCATCAGTCATATCTAGATATAGATATTTTGCAGTCGCGCTATGCCTGGCCCAGGGCATGTTTTAAAACTTGATAAATTGACATTGCGAGGACCGGCAGTGCCCCATACGTCTTCCTGAGGAAATCCAAACAACATACGGTTATCAGAGTAAGCCGTCGCTACACGCAATGTTCTGCTGAAGAAAAACAAAGACGGCGCCCGGAATGTGTGCCAGTTTCACAAACTCACATTGTCAAGTACGTGAAAAGTGCGCCGTTAACTGGAAATCGTAATCTCATGGTCCAAATGAATGTCATGTGACGACGACATATTGGTTGGTGCATTGAATGAGGTTTTAAATACAACCAGGTATTACAAATCACAGAATAGTAACTAAGGCTAAAACAAGACAAAAGAAACGAAAACAAACAAATTCCCAGACAGAAACTGTTATATGCCATCTGTATATCTGCTGATAACTCCTAAAAGAGTGACAAGGATCATTTCCTATTGCCTCTTAGTTAAACTGCAGTTACAAAACAGCAATTAGTTTGCAAGATTTTTCTTTATTCTAGATAAACGATTGTACTCGTGACCAAGGGATGGCTAGAGAGAAGAAACAAAAGAAGATATACGTCTATGAACATCTCTGCCTTTGACATGAGAAGAGGTTCTGAGAAGGAGAAGAGGAGGATATTATAACACATTGGTGTAGGTGTTTTGTGCTAATCCACCCCGTCCAAATCTTGTCTCACAGACTGATGCCGGTTTGAAATACAGTCTCCAGATTCTAGAGATTAAACTCTTTATAGCATGTAACGTAAGAGAGGAAACTTTATAGAATGCAAGTCTTAGAGTTTATTCTGTCTTTTTAGATAAGATGTGGTTGTTAGAACGAAAACTGGATAGTATAATATTATATTGATACCAATGGTGCCAGTCCGAACAGGAGTTTGAAATAGTTCTCTAGATTCTAAAGACAACCCCTGACCTCTCCTAGGGGATGAAACTAAGGGCTGTGAGTCTCTATGTCTGTCTTTGAGATGAGAAGAGGGTGTGAGAAAGGAGACTGGAAGGTATAATAATATATTGATGTAGATGTTCTGTGCCAATCTATCCCGCCCAAATCCTGTTGCACAGACTGATGGGACTTGCAATAAAAATAAACAGCAGTTTGAAGGATGATCAACAATGATCGTGTAAGTTTCAGGTGCAAGGCACATGAGGGGCCATCACTTGTTGTATTTCCAACTGCAGTTGCGAACTGCACCGGAAACGTCTACGGGATGGGATGAAAGGTGGAAGAGGGGAACAAAGAAAGAAAGAAAGAGAGAGAGCCCGCGTCTGAGGGGATGGGGGGGGGGGGGGGGGGGGGAAAAAAACAAAAAAAGAAAGTTTGGGTTTTT
>JBCEWB010021961.1:0-14765 GCA_039654565.1 Peronia peronii | reverse complement strand
GGGGAAGGGAGATGGATAATAATTATGTGGATGGAGGGAGTGAGAGACGGATAGATGGACAGATGAATAGGTAGGGCGGATGGACAGACGAACGGACGGATGTGCGGACGGATGGATGGATGGATGGGATGGGTGGGTGGATGGATGGAGGGAGGGAGGGAGGGTGGGATGGATGGATAGGTAGATGGATGGATAGGTAGATGGAAGGAGGGAGAGAGGCAGAGATGGACGGAAGGATGGATAGCCAAGAGGACAGGGAACAAATACCGGGATGGGCAGAAAAACGGCGAAATGAACAGCGATATCCTGAAAAAACAGACGGTCATAGGTATAAATATACACCATGGCGGTATGAACGAATAAATAAATGGATATCTGGACAGACAGAAGAACAAATAAATGGATATATGTATCATATAGATGAATGAAAGCTCCGTATTTATGCTTAAGCCTCACCCTCTTTCTGCCAGACAAAAACTCCAGCACTCACAGGGCATTGAACCTCGGCAGTCAAGCTCGGTTCAACCTTATTGTCTTCCCGAATGGAGATCATAATATCGTGTTTGTTTTTCCTCCGACAAACGAGATACAGCCAGAGCTGGCCATTTGTTGTCTTATGAGCCGCACTAAGATAGCTGGCCATATTCTGGCGTAAACATGGAAGATTAAAGACAATGATGGTGAATAGGAGGGCGAGAATAGGGACGAGGGCGGTGGGAAATGTAGGACATGTATGAAGTTTTAAGATTAAACGGATAGAACTCTAGAAGGGTGGGTGGAAGGAAGGAGGGATGGGTGGATAAGTGGATGACTGGAATGATGGACGGGCGAGTGGATGGATGGATGGATGGATGGATGAATGAGACTGGAAGGACAGAGGGATGGATGGATGGATGAATGAGTGGATGGATGAGTTGACGGATGGTGGGATAGGGGGATGAGTATACCGGCGGACGGGCGGTAGATGGATGGATGGACGGACGGGCGGATGTATCAGAAATATGGATGTGCTAGAGGAAGGAAATAAAAAGGAAGAGGTGAAAAAAGACAAGGGGCCCCTAATGAGATGAGAGCCTAATGATCACAATCGTAGAAAAAAAAAAAAAGAAAAGTTTACAAATCTGAGAACAGATGTCTGGCGGCCAGTCAAAATCAGCCGTACGTTGCTGAATTCGAACATAGACATCATGAGTGGATTGTAATGAACGTGGTTTGATAGCCATGTTTGTCTGTTGCAAAAATTGTCGGAACATTTGTCTCTGAATAAGAAAATTTTGCTCTTACGGACAGGTACATTCATATATCAGGATATTTGAGTACATAGATTTATATCCTGAATTATACATTTTTACTGATTTTCCACTTGATTTTATTGGAAGGGGCCAGTCCCTGCTTCTTCAATTGGCAATATCTCAATTTCTTGAGAACATAAAAGTATTATGAACTGAGATTTTTACGTGATGGCAACAACACGAATTGATGGAAATTCGACATACGACTCATTCTGACTGGCTGCTAGACAAGTTGCTCATAAACATTCCTCTCAGCATTTCATCCTTTGTGATGCTTCACAAAGAACGGCCTCAAATTATCAGCCTGACGATTAAAATTGGCTCCGTACATCTAATTGACTGAGTCTCTATATTATATTACAAATAGTAGAACACAGACTTCGGATAAAACCCTAATGCGGAAGTATGTCAGGCGTTTCCCTACGTCATTAAATCATCAACACTACTATCATCACTTGGAAGACATCAAGGTTCAACAGGCTATGAGTCTGTCACTTATAGCGAAGAAGTTGAGTCCTAAATCTCCTACCCACCATTACAGGGTCAAGCCAAGAAGTGAGGCAAACTTACGGCTGAGGCAAGGCCAAGGCCATGGATCTAAGGGATTTCCTGGGATACTGGTGAACCCTACTGAGATAATAATCCTCGGGTCTGCTTTACTCTAAATGCCGTGAGAGTGATATTTTTGTCTGCCTTTAATATGAATGTTTCTTACATTGTATCTCATCAACTGTGATTGCAATTCCCTTTTGAGGATAAATGAAGTTATCTTATCCTATGTCGATTATTTCTTAAATATCAATCACAATCAAAATCATCTCCATAACTATATCACCATCACCAGTTTATAGAAATGTCTGGACATACAACAATGTCAACTGGCTACTAATTCAGTTCATTCAGATTTAAAAAAAAAACAAGTAGGAAGAATTTAAAAAATGTGAATATCAATGAAAACGACGGAACTACAAGATATTAAATGTCAGGCGACGATTAAATATTAATAAGACTGACAGAAAGGCAACTTTTCGTGTCTATTTGGCTATCCACCGACATTCATCATAACATTCATCATAATCGTTACTATCATCGCCATGGCTGCCTATCAATGTCTTATATTTTAAGACGAACTGTTTATCGTTAACTAACGTCACTAACAGAAATACATGAACTGGAGCACTGCTAGGTTAATGATTAGATAAATTAATGGAAGTCGTCAAATTTCTACCTAGTTTGGCTCTTTGTCACGTCACCATCACCAACACCGTCAACAAAAAGACTATTACCACTACCACCACCACCACCACCACCACCACCACCACCATCACCACATTACTGCCGTTACTACCACCAATAGAAACAACATAAAACAGTTATCACCAATCATCACCAAGACGACCAACACCGTCGCCATCACTGTCATCATCAACAGACCTCACGGAAGAAGGAAAAAATTCCCAGCAAAACTACGCCTTATCAGTACTGATTCTGCATGAGGCAATGTACGGGGCTAAAATTGACAGAGTGAAATATTACAGACTGTACAGGATAATCAAAGCGGCTCCACCAAGATACATGAAGAGTTAATCTTCAAAGTATCACAGAAGCTGCTGGAGCACATTGTTTCTACCTATACTGATATTAATTCATATTCAAAAGACGGCAATTTTGGATCTGATGGCAAATTTGTTGTAGGACGAGTGCCCGATCCCTTGTGTGTTGAAAATATGACTGTACTATATTTTATTATACTGCCCAGTATAATAAGCAAAATTTTGAGCAGGAAGGTTCCTTGACACCTCTAGGGTTAACTGATGCAATTCAATTTGCAGAATGAGTGAGTAAATCACTGAATGCTGTCTCGCTTGCTATCCCACTGAACTAGCTATCCTTCCAACCACGGTTGACCGTATACTGAAATTTATAGCTATAACTCGTGGCGATGACTGGGAGAGACAAATTGGGGCCAAACCTTCCTCTGGTGTCAACATTCTCTCTTGATATCTTTCTGAAGAAAAGAAAATCAAAATGTGATTGACGGTACATTTGGAGTTTGTCCTCCCCAACACCTGTTTAATTTGTCTCTATCAGATGACGTCATATTTCCAAAACCTTTTTAATATTTGGCATAGTATTGTTAACCTGGCTTTTTACATCATACTTTCGTCGAAAGTCAAAATGCCTGTTGTATCTTGGAAGGAACTATCCATAAAAACCACTATTGGACAGTACATTTATAGCTATAAGTAACTTGTATATCTTCACCAACAGGCGTATAGTTTGTTTCTTATCAGATGACTTATTTGCACACCAGGTGATGTTTGGCATATTAAGTTCAAATGGCTATTCACGCCATCTTTCTGTCGGTGTCAAACTGCGACATTGTTGGATAAACATGAAGTCAGCCATGTTATCTGAACGTCTGTGCTCCGGCAGATATTTGGAATTGACTGTCATACTGACATTGTCTCTCTCTCTCCCTCTCCCACTTGATGATTTCTTCTTCAATATTGGTAAAAATCCAACAATTTATTTATTAGCAGATTACAGTTTCTATTTGGATGATTACTTGTAAGAGAGTCGAGCATGGAAACATTTCTTGAAATACCACTAAATCCTGTCGAATGATTGTATGTCGTGGTGTGATAATCTTTCATCAGCTGTTATGCGTCATCTCTATACTAATGTTGCTAGAATCTCATGCGTAGGACTGTCAATATACGCAATACTC
Organism: Peronia peronii; assembly: GCA_039654565.1. Lineage (NCBI taxonomy): Eukaryota > Metazoa > Mollusca > Gastropoda > Systellommatophora > Onchidiidae > Peronia > Peronia peronii. The sequence continues at coordinate 10,742 of JBCEWB010021961.1, read as the reverse complement.
AGGACAATTATTCTCATGGCTATAAGGAGGAGGAAGTCAATAGAATGTTCTGTGACAGTAGCGATTGCCTCCCCACAACTCAAAGACTTAAGCGTGTATCAAGAAGGTTGTATTATAATCTCTTTGACGTGGACTGGTATCGTGGAACTAGACAATCCACAAGTACGTGGTACAACAAGCAATTGATCTCTCACGTCTGTTTTAATTTCACCTGCACAAAAAAGGGATCATTTCGGTGACCCATTTTAAAGGTTTATCATTTTACTGAACAAGCATATCAAATCAAACGCCTCTGTCAATCTACGACTCACTGGCTATAACACTGCTGAGGTTACGTCTAAAATGTGCGAATGTTTGTACATTTATATAGGTAACAATTCAGCTCAACTAACATTTGTTTAATGATCATTTAGAACGTGTGAGCGTCCACTGAGTTACATTTACTTGTATGTCGTGGGAATTTTAGTATATTATATGAAACTAACATATGCCAATTCAGACAATGTGTATTAGTTTTTGAGCAGATAAACCATCTAATTTGTAAACTGAATATTGAAATTGCTTAACCTCTATGGCCCTCTGAGGTAATGTACATTTCTGAAGCCTTGTATAAGTGAATTGAATACATGTACTTAGATGAGAGACATTTATGGTTTCAGCACATACCTTTGAGCCAAACGCACGTCGGTTTTCCTGTTTCATGCCTGAATGAAAAACTCAGATGAATGGAAATTGTGGAATTGATACTTCTGAGTCAAATGCACATTTATTTTGTCAATGAACATAAAGAAGTTGGAACTGACGATCCATACGGATGGAATTATTTATTCCAATACCTCTGAGCCGGAAATACGTTGGAGCTACATCAGATGATCGACAGATTTCTGAACAATGACTGAAAGCTGAGAGAAATGGAATTTGTGGTTCCAATACCCCGGACCCAAATGCACACTCATTTTCCGGGTGGTATTCAGATATGGTATTCAGATGGATGGAATTTGTAGTTTCAACACCTCTGAGTCAAATTCCGGTCGGTTTTGCTATGATATATCTGTGAAGTGAAAATCCAGAACAGTGGAATTTGAGTCAAATACACATATCTTTTGGGGATTTATTTAATATATATGCATGAATTGAAACAGAAAGGTCAGATGAATGCAATCTGTAGTTCCAACACCCGTGAACACAATCATTCAAACCGATGATCGTCACCTGTTACTGTTAGTACTACTGTTAGTACTAAGTTTTTGACTGAGCATCAGAGAAATGGAATTTGTGGTTCCAATACCTCCGAACCAAATGCAGGTTAACTTTGCCGATGGTATATATAGTTTTGATATGATAGCTCAAAGAAATGGAATTTATGGTTCCAATACCTCTGAACCAAATGCACGTTAACTTTGCCGATGGTATATATAGTTGTGATATAATAGCTCAAAGAAGTGGAATTTATGGTTCCAATACCTCTGAACCAAATACTTACTTACTTTATATGGTACTCAGAGAAGTGGAATTTATGGTTCCAATACCTCCGAACCAAATACAAATTTATTTTGCCAATAATATATACATATACCTCTGAACCAAATGCACATTTCTTTCTCTGGCAGCATATATAAGTGTAACATGAAAACTCAAATGAATGAGATTTGTTACTTCAGTTGTCTGTATCTACAGAACTACAGACATATTCAAAGTGATGAGAGGCATGTTATTAATTTGTGAAGTATGTTCCAGTATTTTTGAATCAAATGCAGATCAACTTTGCCAGTGGCATATTTAGTTGTGACATGATAGCTAAAAAATGTTGTTATAAATTGAAAAAAAAAAAGGAATCATTTATTTCCTACCTACGTAAATGACTTTAAATCTGTGCAGTATGATGGTTATCATTCTAGTGCGATAAAATCTGCCACGTTAACTAAGATGTTTGATGCGATGACTATGTTCAGTAAAATGATATCGCCATTCAAAACGAGAGCAATGACGTACCCAGGCTTCAGGAGTTGAGTTGTGTTGGGGTTTAACGGCACATTACCACGATAACGGCTATATTATGCCTAACACGGTGGAAAGACTTCAGGAATTAGCTCTGTATCTTTCACAGACACGATTGAGAAGATATATAAATTACTGCTGTTTCCACGCATTTCTGAGATTTTCTGTTAGTTCAATTATGTTTTAGGATATAAACGCTCTCTCAGCTTCTTGCTGGTTCCTTCATATGGATCACCAGCAGCTTGGTGAAATCATGTAATTAATACCTCTAACTCATGGCATTAATCCCTTAACACATTTTATGACCTTATTCACTCAGCTGTTTCCGTTCTTTTCTTTCTTTTTTTGCACTCTGTTCACGTGTGAACATTTGCATCTAACATGTGTAATGTTCATCTGAGAATATAATAGGCAAACAAAAGCACAGCCGAAAATTTTAACACTTGTGAGATTTCACCATACCGGCTCTGATATTAAGACTCCAACTGCTAGACTGTTTGTTTCTCTGTGTTGGGGTTTAACGACATATCAGCACGATTACGGCTATATTGTGTCAAAGACGGTAAGATACGTTTACACGTCAAGAAGAAAAGAGGAAAGAAAGCGGGACAGAAGACAGGAGCAAGGAGAGAAAGAGAGAAGAGATTCCTCTCCTGGAATGTCGAGGACGGCACTCCATGGGAGACATCCCACCGATGGAGGGCTTACACCACCTGCAGGTGGGAGCAGAAAACCTATTTATAAACCTCGGGCCCCCGCGAGGGGAACTGCTAGACTGAATGTCTTGAGGTTCAGCAAAACGATTGCTAATTTGTGTCATTTTGATTCCCAAAAACCTACACTGACCCCCATTACTGAAGCAGAAAGATCGTTCACCTATGTATCTAGAATGGGTGTCACAGTGAAACATATAGATTTCATAGAGAAGAAACTAGGTTTAGGCTATTTGAATAACCTGTCTGCTGGCCTCAGTCCCATTTTGTGTGTGTGTGTGTGTGAGAGAGAGAGAGAAGTGGATCATATCTAGAGTTCTGGGCTGTATAAGTTCAAGCATATCTTGTACTGCCAAGGTGTACAGACAATTTGCTACAGTGTATGAGCATATAAATATATCATATGCTAACCCCCCTATGCATAGAGAGAGAGAGAGAGAGAGAGAGAGAGAGAGAGAGAGAGAGAGAGAGAGAGAGAGAGAGAGAAAGAGCGACAGAGACAGTGGGGAAGAAAAGAAGAGAGAGAGAAACAAGTTAGAGGAGAGAGGGAAGAATGAAACGACAGCTGAGGAGACACAGGTAAAAGAAAGAGCATCAAGAGAACATCAATAGAGGTGTTGAATGTATTCACACTGATCAGAGACAGGCAAGTAGGCAGGCATAGATAGGCAGACAGACAGAGGCACAAACAGATAGACAAGCAGGCGGGCAGGCAGGCATAGACATTAGGCAGACAGACAGGCACAGACAAACAGCTAGACAGGCCGACAGACAGGCAGACAAAAGCAGAGACAGACAGATAGGAAAATGGATAGATAGATAAATCGTGAGAGAGAGAGAGAAAGAAAGTAGTAAGAAAGAATAAAGACTCAGTGACCGGACCTAATACGAGGTCGAACGATCAGCAGGAAGAGGTCAATGACCTTATCCCTGGCCCAGGCAGGGCTGAAGGGCTCACGGGGCTAACTTAACTTCATTTCCGCTCTGCCTTTGCCTGCCCTTCCACCCACTGCGGTGACCTTGATCCCCCCCCCCCCCCTTCTGACCAACCACCATTCCATCACCCCCTCTCTCCCCCCTCCCACCTCGAACTCGGATGTCAATAGGCCAGGTTGCTCAGACTAGTTCTGGGTGACACCGCTCCAGAAAATGACCTAATTCGAGGCCACGACCTTCCCCCTCTCCCCTCCCCTCCCCTAAGGCTTTTGCTCCTATCCCCCTTCCCCTCCCACCCACCTCAATCCCCGGTGTACCATTATATCTACCAACGCTCGCTCCATTTTACTGTTCCATATGTGGTTAGTCCTTTGCCCTGAGCCACAGCAGTTCACTGACCGCTACTTGATCACCTTTTCCTCCACGATCTCTCTCTCTCTCTCTCTCTCTCTCTCAATCTTTACATTTAAAAAGCAAACAAAAGCAAACAAACAAACAAACACGCTTACACTTCATTTTAACTTTACTTTTGATCGAATGTGTTTAACTTTACTTTTGATCGAATGTGTTTTTAGGAGTCTTTGAAACAGACTTTGGCACAAATTTCTACTCCATCAGATCGATACTAGAGGTGTCATGTACGTCTTGAACCACTCTTTCCTTTTCAAATTCTAGCCATTGCAGTGCTCACATCGAAGGAGTTAAGCCTGGAAGTTCAACGGACCAATCTTGGGTCATGGATGCGGCTATTACATTTATTATGTATTTGACGCTATCTGCAAAAACAGCATTGCAAGACAATGATCTGCTTATACTGTCTTTACACCCGAAATTTGTGTAAAATGATCTTTTCTGAAACGTGTGGCCGTGACAAAAGGTTACAATTTTTTTTTAATCCTTCAATTACATAGATCATGAATGACACTTTTCTTTCATTGATATATCCCCTCTTTCTTACCAGTCGCTCACATTTTTTGTTTTCACTTGTATCTTATATCATAGTAAGTTCGAAATGTGTACGTATTTTCCTCCAGAGAGTAAAAAACAGAAAAATATCTTTTACTCAAAAAAAAAAAAATGTCATTCGTGATGCGTAACCCAGGATAAACAAAACTATCTTTCGTCACAGCCTTACAAGGCATAGTCAGAAGCAACCGCAATCGAGAAACACGAAGGAAAGGATAGGAGACAACATCCGAAAATGTGCAGGAATGAGATTTGCTATTTTCAAAGAGCACTGGATACTAGTGAGAACGGGAAGAAGTTAGTGGTCACATTTTCAAAGTCACCCTTTCGACATCGTGGGAAGTACAAGGAACAGGTGAAGGTGACTATCAATTTTAGAAATCCTGGTAGTGTTGGTTTGTGTTGGAATTTAACAGCAGGCCAGCATGATCAGGGCAATGTAAGAGGGTATGGAACGTTTATGAGTTAAATAAAAGATATGTCAAAATAAAGATGAATGTAAAATAGACGATCAAAGATTGAAAAGGAAAGCTATCAAAATGAATATGTGTAAACACCGCAGGTTCCTGTGGAACTTGCCGCACGTTCACAAACTTCACACTTTTACGCTCATTTTTTAGATTCTAGAAAACAGAAGTCCTGGTGCGCCAGTAGTCTTTATCGGTATCAATGGCTTAGAGGAGAGCGCCAAACCAGACGTGTTGCCATTATTTCAGAAGTCAAGATTGACATTTGCGAGGGCGAGAAAACAAGTCACCACATATAATGATATTGGTCTATTTCTTCGGTCTAATTCCATTGAGAAGGGCGTCAAAAATGAAGATAATTTCGCCACAGAGCAAATTATTGAGTCCAATTTCGTCCACAACACAAATTTCTAATTCCATTTGGCCGTATCCGACATTGTTTCTTCTTCAGTTCTGTTTTGACCTAAGAGCTAACTTCGAGGTTATAAGATGGGGAGGTTTGCCGTTTATCAGAGTCGCCTCTGTCTTCAGTCTGGTTCCATTGAACGATAAGGATAAAATAAGGATAATATCGCCCGAGAGGCAAAAAATGATCAATTCAATTGAACCGATTTCGTGTTATCCTTGTTGTTTGCCTATCAATCCAAAGAGAATGAGCCCGGGTGGTAGGTAGATACTCGTGAGTATGTATCTGAGGGCTTGGGGCGAGGAGGGGGGAGGGGGATATGCCAGGGAAGGGGATGAGAGAATGAAAGGAAAGAATCTTCTGGACAGGTCAACGTTCGCGATCTGGATCATGGCATGAAATTGATCTGCGTCATTGAGTTCGCTAGGTAATTAGTAGAAAGAGATTGGTAGTGGATTGGGAGGGTGGAGGGGGGGGGGGCGTTTGGAAAGGGAGGGGGGTAGGCAAGGGAGGAAGCCAAGGAGATAGAACGACAGAGTGAGAGAGAGAGAGAGAGTGGGGAGGGAGGAAGGGATGGCACAAGAATAAGGATATTTTGAAAACCAAGTCTTAGTGCTGATGAAAATAAATGAGGAAAGAACGAATGAGTAAAAATAGGTTTAGAGCTACTGTTCATGTCTGGGATGGCGAATGCTGATGAAAGCAGAGAAAGAGAAAAGAGAGAGAAATGTGTCAAACGATGTCGAGTTAAAGACGGGGAAAGAAAGTGAAAGAGATTCAAGGAAAGAGAGAGAGAGAGACAGACAGACAGACAGACAGGCAGGCAGGCAGGCAGACAGACAGACAGACAGACAGACAGACAAAAAAGGCAGACAAACAGACAAGCAAACAGATAGCTCAATAGACTGATAAGCAGGCAAGGAAGATAGACAGACATTTAGGCAGGAGAGGGTGAAAAGGAAAGCGGTCGAGAGGTCAAAAGATAATGGTAAAAAGACACGACATAGGTAAACTAACACCATGTCACTTGCAGGAAAATTGTTAACACTTAGCTCTTGAAGGCAAAGACGAAACAAGATTATTGTATTGATACAGATACGTAAACGAGACACTAGATACAAATTCTCCAAAGAAATTCTTATTCTCATTTTTTTGTTGAAGGATAATTAAACTCCAAAGACATCGGAACAAAAGATAGCAGATTTAACCCTTTAGGTATCAGTGACATAACCATGCAGAAGATGTAGATATCATGTCAAACTCCAAGACGCAACAATTCGACTTTGGACTGTTGAAATGCGAACGCTGAGCATTCCCAAGAAGGTAAGCCTCCGAAGAAAGGTCATTGGTTTTTTAAGATGGATAGCAGGGTTCAGATAATCTCAGCGGTGAAAGGGATAAAGGATGAGGTTAAAATGGCAAAACAGAGAAAGATAAATGGAAGAAAATCACCGGGATAAGTGATTAAGCAGTATATATATATATATATTATCATCACCGCTGGCTTAAATTTCAATACGGAATAACGGCTAAACAGACGTAGGCACGAGGAAAGTTTTATGGGGGTGAGCTGAGATCACAACTGGCTCACTGGTGGTCATTGGCACCAATACATACAAAGCAGGAGATCAAACTGTACAAAAATTCAAGGTGGAAGAAATTTCCAGGTCAAAAACAGAAACAAATAACCGCCGTGTGTGTGGATTCCCCGAGTTGTTGAAGTGTGAATTCGACACACTTTTTGGTTGTGCGTCAGAGAATTCCAGTTTCTTCTTCTTCCAATCACTCTCTCTCGCTCTTTCCCTCTCTCTCTCTCTCTCTCTCTTCCTCCCTTTGTCATAATGTCTTCTTTTTCCTTTTCCGTCACAGCCCCCCCCCTCTCTCTCTCTCTTCTACTGCTCTTCTCCTCCTCTCTCCTTCCATCCCTCCCTCTTTTTACTCCTCTCTCCCTCTTTGTCCCCCCCTTTCACTCCGTCCCTCCCTCTTTTCCCTTCTCTCTCCCTCCCTCCCTCTCTCCTCTGTCTCCAACTTTTTGTTTTCTCTGTCTCCCTCTCTCCTGTCTAGCTCTCTCAGAGTCTCTCTGTTCTACATCCCTGTCTCTCTCTCCTCCTCTCCCCTCTCTCCATATATCTTTTACCTGTGACCTGTTTTGGCCCTGGAGAATCTCCTACCATTGGTTATTGGATTCCTAATTAGGTCGAGGCCTGACCCCAATCTGGCCTGCCTGGAAGTATGCCGATAGCCTGTGGGTGAATTGGAACATGCCCCGGGGTGGGATCTAGAACTTGGACCGAGTCTAGCGAGCAGATGGAAGACCTGGAAACGTAAAAAAAACCGATGACTCGAACACTGACTCGTAAAACTTTGCTTTCAACGTTTATATTGTGGTACTAGAGTCATTGGCTTTTTCTAACAATGGTCACACACAGCTTCAAAAAACTCATATTGGTTCTTGGAGGGATCTGTAGGGTTAAAAATTGCCGGATAATGGGGTTAAATTCGAGGATAAGTAAAGAAAAAAAAATAGTGTAAAAAAAAAAAAAATGGTCCAAAACTGAAGTTTGACATACTGTCTGCAAACTAGGGAAATGAGATGGTATTATTTGGGTGATTCATTCAAGGTACATTATGAACATGACTTAGTGAAGATTTGGTGACAAAGCCCGCAAATATGTGTGCCTTTTCTCTTCTGACCATTTTTGCCTTATAAAATGCCCTAAGTACTGGCTAAATGGAGAGTTTGGCTTCCCATAGCTGTTGTTCCCTACTACATTAATCAAGTGACCGATGGAACAGAATATCAATATCAGAATAGAATACATCAATTTTGCATTTAATCCCCCTTTGACGTCGTGGCATATCTGTAGTTCGATAACAATATTACTATGAGGGAAATGAATTTAAGTAAAGTTTTTCTCGGAAAATAGACCCATTCTTACATTTGTTGAGGAGATCTTTAAATGCCCAGTTTGGCACGATCTTTTAAATGGCGTTATGGAACGACTACATCATCCTGCACCAAATTTCAAATAAATTGTATTTTTTATGCCGTTTGTTGGCACCTTTGCACATAGTAAACTGGTCAAGCTGTATTTTCTTTTGAATAAACACAGTATTCGTTCGTAGAAATGTTGAAAATACTTTAAGCGCTTCCTCATCAAAAAACGCCCTACTTCGCCGATCCATTCTACATTTTGTATGAAGATAAAATTGAAAACTTATATCTGGCCGACTAACAACTGGTCATCTATTAATTGTACATGGTACCAGGTCCATTGCCCGATAGGTAAACCGGTGGTCCGAGATTGTCGGTTATGCAGATTATGTACTCTTAACTGGTTGGTATAGAAACCAGCGATTAATGTCCACTACAGTTTTGATTCCTCGATGCCCATCAGATATAAACTCTTGCTCTATTCTAGTGAAACTCAGAAATCCCGCCATCCACCAGCTCTTGCACGAATGTATTCATATTATGATTACTAATTATTCTTATCATTGTTATTATTATAATAACATCACTATTCTTCTTCTTTTTGTTCTCTTTGCTTTTACTGTTGTTCATATTGATTACATTAAGGTAAAACCGTAGCCACTGCAAAAACGATTTAACACAAGGCTGTTCGGAGATGATGGTAGGTGGCATGTAAATAATTCAGACCAGATCTACGAGATCATCCGAACTCACCTTGTCTCTTTCTTAAAAAAAACAAAACAACAATACCAACAATGACAAACAATTACAACAAAAACAACAACAGCAATAGCAAATACCTCTCTCCTCACCCACCCCTATCCATCTTGACCCTCCCCGTCCCCGCTTCAACACTCATTTTGCATCGACCCTGACCAAGGGTGGGATAATTAACTGCGTCATTTTAGTTGCTGCTGTTGTTTTTATGTCTCTTTTTTTCGCTTTCTGACTTTTTCGTTTTTTGTTTTTTTTTTTGAAACGTATATTTTTGTTGTGCACATGACCCCAAGCCGCCACGCGCTCTGTTAGTCGATCACGTTGACCCGCTTACTTTAAGCTGCTGTGATGGCTGGGCTAAGAAATTCTCTCCTTCCAGGACGAAGAAGTTGGTGGTGGTCGTGGTGGTGGTTGTGGTAATAGTAGTGACAGTAATAGTGATGGTGCTGGTAGTGGTGGTGATGGTGGCAGTGATGATGGTTGTGATAATGGTGTCGTCATGGTCGCGGTGATGATAGTATAGCTACATCTATGGTACTGGTGGTGGTGATGCTGGTTGTGCATGTGATGGTAATGATCGTGGTAGTGATGATGTGATGGCAATGATAAAACCCTTTTCTATCCCACGAGCAAAACATTTCTATACATATAATAATATAGCTAGATCTATAGCTCTACCCTATTTACATTTTTCATTTTTTCTTCGCTGCCCTGAAGAAGAATCAACGAGGTAAGAAAATGTGGCGTCAGTTTATTCATTTCTAAACTTATCAGCACATTGTCCTCTCTGCTAAACGTCTGTCTTAATGTTCTAAGTTACCTGGCGACGGTCCCAGTCTTAAATTTTGAGACATTTCTATAACATGGTGGCGATAACGATGATGAAGGTGATGACGGTGGTGGTGGTCATAACAATGTTGATTACGCAGTTGGACAGAGGTCATTCAACTCTTGAGAGAAGGCAAGAAGAGACGGAGAAATCCCTCCCTCTCTCTCTCTCTCTCTCCCTCTCTCTCTCTCTCTCTTTGACCGATTTTAAGCCACTGGCTGACGAGGGGGTGGTTGGTATCCAATACCACGACACGCTTTGAAAGACACGACACGTGAAGGCACAGCACGGCTAGTCAGAAAGCACCGGCCTGGTCTGGCCCGGCTTTGCACTCTTAAGACCGGATTTTCTGTGTCAGGGACATCCGTATCTAACCCGATGTACAACAGGAGCGGAGTGGTCATGGGGGTTACACGGTACAATGCTCTTTATGGGTTGAAGTATGGAGAGTGATTTAATTTAAGATCAAGAACATAATAACAATAATAATGAACGTTGCCCCCATGAAGAACTAAAGGGGTTCGAAATTTCGGACAGTATCATCACTTTATTCAATTTCTGTTTAATATAGTTCTGTAGATTGTTGTTTACTTCTCAGTGTATTAAGTTTAGTTGCCGGTAGACAGGCCGTCTTAGATTTTAAGACATTTGTATCAAATAATAATATGGATTTCCTGTGGCCGGCGATATCACTTTATTAATTCAACATCAAACTCTTCATACTGTCCCTTCCCCC
>JBCEWB010021740.1:0-14766 GCA_039654565.1 Peronia peronii | reverse complement strand
ACCGTGTTTGACACAATATAGCCGTAATCGTGCTGATGTGTCGTTAAACCCCAACACAAACAAACAAACAAACAATCCGTAGTAAAAAGAAATTGGGTTTGTTATAGTGAGTAAGGTGATTTCAGTCATAGAATAAACCGGCGGTTTTAAAGCTCGATATTTAGATTTCAATAATGAATTTGTCTTGTTACAGTAAGTACTTGATTATGTTATATAGTGAACTGAACTCGTCATTAAACTCATTATTTTGATTTTCACGAGTAATAAGGATGATACATCTTGCAAACTTTTGTTGCGGGTTCTTACTCGAACTGGCCTGTATGTTATGTCTCTAAGTAAGTATAGTAATCCCTTAAAGTAAGAAATAGAATTCAGCATGGGTCTGTCGATTTTCTTCGCTGAGAAATGAAGACTAGGTGCTCCAGATTTTTAAAAGTTAAAACTATTGCTGGTGAAGTATTAGGGCCCACAATTGTGGCTATTTGTGGAATATGCTGAAGTGACTAAATATTTTTAGTGGCGAAATTATAGTTGTTGTGCATTTATTCAGAAGAAAAAGAGTGTCAGTGCATGTTGTGTAACGTCAAGAGTTTAAGGAAATAATATTGTACAATTATTTTTATTTATCGTACTCGTCTAGTATGACGGGTTTCTGCCGTTAACATTCATAAAACTTTAAGAAGTTCAAGCGCTGGTTTTCCACTCCATAATCAGTCATAAACTAACAAACCTTGAGAATGTTACGCAATGCGAGTGACCCTGATCTCAGGTCAGGTGGAAGGCTTCCCGTTGTGCTCGATGAGGATGAGGAAACTGACGATGACAAAGTGATGTCTGATCCACGACATCTGAACGTGGTCAAGAAAAAGTCGCCCGCCGTAATTTCCAGCTCTCCTTGGAAATGGAACTTAAGAGGCAGAGAGACACACGCGGAGGAACATGGCCAATCCAATGGCAAATTGATGTCAGACATCCCAAAGGGTTTCTCCATCTTTGCTACTAAAAGTGATGAGGACATCCCAAAATTCCACATAAATATTGCCACAAGCAAAGTTTCAGAAAAACCCAGTCCACAAAAACATAAGATTTCAGGAAATGGCGATGAACCATCTAATCAAAAAGACGTTACACCTGTTGTATCAGAGATAAAGCCTGTTGGCATGGGGTCCTCAGTACCTTCATTATCGCCGCTGTCACCAGTGACAACAGATATGACGCCCCTGATACTACAATCCCAGTCTTCCACGCCATCCACAGTTGCTGCATCCCCCACCCCTGATGCAATCAAATTCTTTTCCACGCCCAGCTTAGAGCAAACCCGACCGGGCCGAGAACGCCATTCCTCGCAGACCTCAGAAACATCGACCCGAGGCAGCTTCGACAATCTCTCCCGCTCCTCCTCCCTCTCTGACTTCCATTATCTCAAGTCTGCCATGAAGAAGAGCAGCCAGAAGCCAGATCACGGCAAGAGAAGGGGCAGCCTCTTCAACTCTGTTCTACGGAGGGTCAGCATCCATCGTAGGGAATCCACACCCACAGGGAGAATCGCTACCTTTTTCTTCGGACCTGACGACCGAGCTAATGGCGAGCACAAGTCTGATGATGAGGAAGAAGATCAGAACACACAAGGTAAATTCTTTCGTTCTGTAGACGTCACTGAGCTTGGTACTAGTCTTGCACTGATCAGGACAAATACTCAAGTGGTGATAATGAATGAGTTTATTGGTTGCTTGGATTTTCATTTAATAATGCATAAGAACGATGACGGTACATTGTGCTTGGCAATGACATTGAGGTGTAAATATGTAAGTGAAGATATATGTATAATTACCAAAGTATGCCAAAGACAATCAATATCTACCAAAATCATACAAGTGTGAACATTCAGCAGGTCACATGTCTATAATTTCTTATTTAAGATGGGATGCAAAATCTAGATATTACTAAGGAGACCTACCATGTATAGGTAAACTATGATAGTTCAAAGCCTTGTTTTAGTAGCCGTTCTTCGAATGCTTCCTCTGTTGATAGAAGCACTCGGCTTTTTGTTTGTTTACTTGTTTGTTTTGTTTTGCTCTATAGAATGTATCTATGTCGTGAGCAGCATATGCAACATGGGGTCTGCGTTGCTGTAACAACAATAAGAAATACAGAGTAACTTTCCATCCCGAGGTGGAAACGACCAAGTTACTGCATAAACCTGTTGTGACCTATCAAGAAACTTTAAGCTCATTAGAACCATCATACAGGTACATAAGAAAACAACATAATTATTTACTTCAGAAAAAATTGACCTACCGAGATAAAATCTATTCATTGCAAATGCCATGGATAACTGATAATACTATTATTGTTAACAAAAACAACAACAACAACAACAAAAACAATAAGAAAGAAATATTTTAAAAGAAGTTTCAACATACAAATGTGAAATGCTAAGAAATTGTATTTCTCTACAGCATAGCAACGTAGTAATCCTACATAAATGGGGGTTCTCTTCTAATACAGCAAAGTATAGTCATACCTAATGCAATCGTCTCTTCTTCTTTCCAGTGTTCTTTTTCTTTCCTTCTACGATTTATGCAATTTCAATCATTTGTTATTCCATCCTCAATTAAAATATGTCGAGATCTAATAGTCAGTCAGAGCGTACATTTATCGAAACGTTTCTCTCATCGATGAAATTTTCTTAAATTATATTAAGGCGTCCCAAAAAAAGAAAGGAAAAGAAATGAAAGGCAAATTTGCAGTGATGGTCTAAGCCAAAAAAAATGATTAAAAAAAATAATAATCACGAAAAAACTCGAGTTCTCTCTCTTTTTTTTTTTTCAATTATGTTATTATGTTGTCTTTTTTTCTTTCAGTTTAAACATGTGCTTCACTTTGTAAAGGGGGGATTTATATGATCTAAGAAGCCAGGGAGAGAGAGCAAGAGATGCATAGAAGCAAAGGCCTTAGTGGCAAGTATTTTTTAGGTTGGCTTTCTTCCACTGATCTGTAGTGTCTTTCGTGACAGACTCTGCAGAAACGTTATGGACACAGCCTATTGCAATATCCACTTACTTCACCATATACGTCCGGGAACTCCACGATTATTATGATATTTATGCTTAACCTCTTCACATGATCACAGGTACTTGCAAATAATTTCAGAAACAACATTTTTGGAGTACCCAAAAAGAGTTAAACATGCCTCACCTTTTAAGAAGTATTCACAACAGCATGTTGAAGTATTCACAACAGCATGTTGTTGTTGTTGCTTTTTCTCTGCTGTCCCTGTTATTACATTAGTTAGCAACTGCACTTTACAGCTGCGGCAATCATGCGTCATCTTAGCTATGCATGATAAAAGATTGAATTTGTTTACCCCATCGCAAGCCAACGGCACGGCCGGAGTTAAAATATGGGAAGTCAACTTCAAAGCACTTAATTCGACACTCTTTAAAAAATCGGAAGCTTGGAAACAGAGAAACGCCCTGATGTTTAATAATGAATTCGTGTTGATTAGGATCTCTGAACAAAATTGTCATTTGAGGCGAAATGAGTCCATCCATGGCCAGCTTTGTTTTTGTTTTTGTTGTTGTTGTTGTTGTGTGTGTGAGAGAGAGGGAATGTGTGTGTATGTGTGTTTTTCTTTCTGGTCGACTTGTCGTGTTTGAAAGCAGAGCAGGCAGAGCGAAGGACAAAATACGGGATTGAAGGGAATGAAAAAGGAAGCTCTTGTAGTAAAGGGCACAACTAAGGGTAAAAGACAAATGTCTTTCGCAGAGAGATTTTAAAAAATACGGTGGAGATACAAATAAGGGGAGAAACCCTTAAAAGAAAGAAGCATACTAACGGCACACACACACACACACACACACACACAGAGGGAGGGGGGGGGGGGAAGGGGCGAAATTGGTTGACTGAAGTTGTAATAGTTAGTCTATCCCATTTTACTCCGATCTTTCCGAGGTCAACAAGACAAAATATGTTACAATATTATGATCCATATGTGTCTACATAGGCTAGGGTGTACATATAATTAGATGTGTAAATGTATGTCACACACCTGTGGTTTCACATTAGAGGCAAAACAAAGAGTAGATCCCCACCATTGAAAAGTCCTCGTCCTTGTGCTCGTTACCACATGATTCATGTCCCCTGTCTCATTGTTGTGAAGACACCGACCATCCTCACAGTATTTGTTATGTAACCGTAAAGTCTCGTATGAAAGCTTCCCTGTCCTGGAAAATGACCGGGCTATTAATTAAAACTTCCTGTTATTCCCTCCTGTATACCTCCTGACATTCAAATCCGCAGGTTGATTCTTACCCGTAAAAGATGGGCAAAACTTGTGCGGAAAGAAAATTTCGACGTTCACTGGACATTCGTATTCAACAATTTAGAACATTAAATTTGGATAATTCGAGTCAGTTGTGTTTAACCTCTATTTCCCGTCTTAAATTCATCTTTATACATGCAGATAAGCTCAGAAAATAAAATGTTTGGTGTTAAACATAGGTGATTTTCCCTGAATCAAAATTAATTTATTATTCAACCGCCCCGGCAATAATATGAGCGTTACAATGGTGTTTTCACCAACTTTTCCATCCATCCAACCGTCCATCCACAGTCGATCCGCCCATCCATCTCTCTATCCATCAATCCACCCTTTATTTCTTCATCCATCAATCCGCCCATCCATGAATCCAGCCATTTCTCCATCCGTCCACTCATCCGCCCGTTCATCAATCCACCCATCCGTCCATCCGTCGATTTAATCATCCATCCATTCAGTCATCGATCTGTCCTTCCATTCATCCATCCATCCATCCATCCATCCATCCATCCATCCATCCATCTATCCATCCATCCATCCATCCATCTATCCATCCAGCTATCCATCCATCTATCCATCCATCCATCCATCCACCTATCCATCCATTCATTCATCCATCCATCCATCAACCCACCCATCCATTCATCTATTCATCCATCCATAGGCCATCCGTCCATCCATCCATCCATCCATGCATCCATCCATCCATCCATCCATCCATCCATCCACCCATCCATCCATCCATCCATCCATCAATCGATCCATCCATTCACCCATCGATCCATTCATCCATCCATCCATCCATTCAATCCATCCATCCATCATCCATTCACCCATCCATTTAGCAATCCATCCATCCCTACATCCATCCATCTACCCATCCATTCACCCATCCATCCATCCATTCTGAATAAAGATATCACTCTGCTCTTTGTGCACAGGTAATCTGCAAACCCCCCCCCAAAAAAAAAACAGTCATGAAAGCAAGAGACCTTTCATTCTGTTCTCGAAGAAAGTACTAAATATTACAAGTACACATATGTACTGCTTTTGAAGTCCTCCATGACCGTCCCACTTGTAATAATGGTAGTTGTCATATTTTATAGGTCAATATTTGCATAGTATAACAGACTGTCATTCAGTTCAGAATGACGTTCTTCTAAAGAATATAAATGTTTTTATTGTTCCTATCGTGTGTGGGCTCCTTCTGTCTGCGTCGCGTGGTTGACATGCAATGTAAAATATATGCATATTAATAGTTTTAAGAAAAAAATGCTTTTTTTTTGTGCATTTTGCTAATATCAACATCTCCACCATGTCGGATCTAAGTGCGTGCTTTGAGGATTGTCATTAAACACAACCTGCCTGTACTACAGCCATGCAAATATCGCAATCCACAAACATGCAAAAACGTTCATTTATACCTCCCCAAAAATACAACAAGTTTATGGTAAATGTCCCCAAACATACAGTAATCTCATACTGTGCCTCCCATTAACATACAATGTTCAACTTCTACCTTCACAAATATACACGAGCCCTCGTAATCGTTGTCATTAATTATTATGAATATCACCATTCCACTCTCAAGTTTTTACAAAGTGATTGGTTTTTCTAGAGTCTGTCACAGTCATCGACGTGATGTCGGACTTTTTAGTCGGACCACATTCTTGAATTGTTGGATAATCATAATTGATAAAAATAAATGACATGTATACAGCTCATTCATCACATGCTCTAAGCGGGTTACAATCTATTATAACCTAGACAGACTCAATGGGGACATTCACTTACATTCAATTTCCCGACAAGCCAATAAGATGACTGATTTTTAGGCGATCAACCGGTCGTCAATATAAGAATAATTTTCTCTGTGTGTAATCGAGGACCCAGTTTACCTGGACCCAGTCGTGAAATCTACATGCAAACTGTCTTTCCCGAGGACAAAATGTCAGGCCCTATTTGAATCCGAACCAGGAACTTTGCATCTGAAATCCGACAGTGTAACCACGACGATTCAGTTTTGTGAATAAAGATATGTTATATCATCCTGTTTGTGAAACTAGATAAGATACTTCAGGTTTTGGAAGTATAAATTACTAGGTAGTGACGGGATGACCCGTTACGAACTCTCTGGGAAATGGTGTAACTTTGAGCCGCCAGGTGGGAGAGTAAAACCCACAGAGTCAGCGAGGCGTTGTTATTTACAGGCAAGATGTCAAACTGCTTAACCTTTGTAAGCCAAGAAGTGATGACACTGATGAAGATCCCTTTTCATTCTCCCATTGTCATAAGATCTCTCTCTCTCTCTTTCTCTCCCTCTCTTTCTCTCTCGCTCCATTCATCTCTTTTATTACTACAATGTTGGTCACTTGTCAATTGACGGTAGCCATGCCAGATGTTTAATCATCAAAAACGATGATCATGATCACGGTTCCAATCCCCATTAACCCCGAAACGTAAAAAAAAAAAAAACAACTGTTGGAGTATCAGGAACTGAGTGTCTATGGTGACATATTATACTTATCTTTGAAAAAGAACAGCATACGCATTGAGGAGTTAAATTGTAAGTACCGTCTTGTTACATCACAGGATTGCTGTGTGTAAGTGAATTTCACTGCCAGATATGATCAGGGAGTGTTTGATTGTCCTTTGATTGTCCTGTGACACTCCAAGGATTAAAGAGAAATTTCATTTCAATTTCATGTAAGTCGCTGCCTCACTTCTTTGTTTTCTCCCAAAAGATTTGTTTTAAAAAGCCTGAAAAATGACGATGGTAAATTGACAAAACACTAAGCTGGCTTGAAAATTTAGCGAGTTCCATTGCTTTTTGTGGGTTTTTTTTTTTCAAAGTCATTACTTCTTCAGATTTGTCATTTGTTTCTGTTAATGTAGTCGACAAGATACCGTTGAGGGCCTGTGTCTTAAAATTCAAGACATTTATATAAATGATGATGACAACGCTGTTCTACGTTTTGTAAAAATTAAATGTTTTATTCTATTCACATTTTTGAAAAACTGAAAAACTCTGTTCTACCCAAAAAACAAAACATTCAATTAAAATGTTCTTTCATATACCGGTATGGCATTGACCTTTTTACACTTAGTATTTTGCTCTTTGTTGCTCAGACGGTGAACCAAAGGGTTCGAACATTTGGCCGATATATCACTTTATTCAATTTTTCTCTTTACAGTATCGAATTCTAGATAATATTGTTTGTTTCTATTAGTGTATTAAGTTAGTTGCCGGTAAACTTTAAGACCTTTGTATAAAACGATGGGGATGACGGTGATGATATGACGATGTTCTTAGAATAACCCATTCCTTTAGATAGTTGGGTGTGTCTTTATAATCCCAGACAAGTGATGAGCTATTTCTGGTATCATTGGTATTCACATTGTGTTACTTGTAACCTTTTGCAGATCTTTTTCTTTATAATCACAATAATAATACTATGCAACATGATGAGGCTGTTAAGATGACGGCAGCATTAAGTGTTTTCTTCTGTTTCAACAATATTTGTCTGTGAGGAACAAAATGTGACATTATTTTGGCGAAGTACAGTAGTTATTGTTCTTTGTTGGTGATGTTGTTGTTTTTTGTTTTTGTTTTTTTTTTTCTTCGACGCAAAACGTCAAGGAAAAGATAACAATTTGTAAACAATCGTCATAATTTACGCATTTCTTTCCTTTTTTAATTGGAATAAAAATTTTCTTTCAGTTTGCTTTGTTTGTTTTTGCTTTAGTTTTTGTTTTTTCTTTTTTGTTTTTGTTGTTGACATGCACCAAATTATGCTGTAGCAAATACATTAGAAAGCAGAGACCAAGATGATGGGATCTCGGAAATGGTTTAGCGCCACATCGAACATTTTCTCACCGTCCTCGTCTTACATTGCCTTTTTTTCTTTAAACAAAATATCTTGTTTCCCTTATTGCGTTTCCTGGGCTGCTGTATCATAGTACGTCACAGATGCTTGTCGACAAAAATTCTATCGGTATTGTTTTCAGGATATGGATCGTTTACCTTACATACATCATAAGCGCGAGTTTTCTCAGATCATAAGAGCGCATTTTTACATGTCAAAGCCGAGCATTTTTTTTTCTATTTGGCTTTGTTTATCTCCACAGTGTTGTCAAGTGTACATGACAGGTTTCATTTACCTCAAGTTTCTCGCCTTTTTTTTTTTTTTCAAGCCGAGCACTGTTACGATGGAGGTACTTTGACACAGCGATAGAATCCAACCGTTGTTGAAGAATAAAACTGAAAATCTCTGACTAAATCACCATAATAATGATTTTTCATAACGGTAGTTGTACTAATAATAATAGTAGGATAATGAAATAATAAATCTGATAATAATTATAATAATAATAATAACAAGACTATATCAGACGAAGAACCGATCAGGTTGAAACATTTGGCGTCACTATGTTTTCGTTTATTTTTAATTCCCCATCTAATATCTTTGGATATACCTCACTAACTCATAAACTGATTCTACCGTATTAAGTGCAATATAGTAGTGGTCTAAAATTTATGTTAATTTTTTAATTGATTTAGCTGACCGCTGGTTGATGGTCTCTTTCTTCAAATTCAAGGCATTTCTGCACAATAGTAATGCTGATGATATATAAATGTATAAGGCTCCCCATACTTCATTGTTCAAAGCATTTTCAACCAAGGTGACAACAGAACAAGAAGCTTATACTATTTATACTGGAATGCGGACTCATGACGTCCCTTAACAAAACACAATGTATCTAGCGTGTCAATACAGGCGCCATAACCATGGGATTAGATTTAGTATTGCTATACGTGAGTTTCGTTTAGTTTTGCATGTGGTAATATAACAACAACGGCGTTAAGTCTTAACGTTAAATAGGTTTCTTGCCCTCATGGCCATGGCTCCACATTCGGCACGCGTGACGTCATCAGTCCGCTCTCCAGTATAATAGTATAAGCTCCCTGGTACAGAAATAAACAGAAACACTGGCCTGTACACAATTGACACATATGACAATAATACATTAAATTTTCTTCATTCTTTGTTCTTACTGTAATCCGTTTTTCCTTCATTGCAATAGGTGTATCTGTCACCTGTTCTCTCTATTTTTCTTTCCTTCACCAGAGCACATTCACATTTTACGGTTCGTGTTTACGTTGTTATTATATCTTCTTTGCTGCCCCTCTCTGTTTTTCCCATTTCTCTCATCTTTGTCTATTATATCTCTTCTTTCTAACTCCTTCTGCTTCGCTTTATCCATCCTCTTTTTGCCCCCCCCCCCCAACCCCCCTTCGATTTTACTCAATCTCATCGTTTCTCTCGCCTCCTCTTTTCTCCGTCCTTGCTCCCCACGCCCTTCTTCCTCTCCTCTTTTTTCTCTCCCCCCCCTCTCTCTCTCTCTCTACCCATCCCTCTGATTGTTTGTCCGCCGGTTTGTCTGTTTGGTTGTACAATTATAAGTTTATTTGCTCCTCTGCTTGCTTGTTTTCCTGTCTGCTTGCCTGCTTGGCCCTGTGTGACCCTTTCTTTCTAGTCTGTCTATCGGTTTGTATGTCGTTTGTCTGCTTATTTAACTATCTTCGTTGTCCTCTATGCAATCTTTTTGTTTCTCTGATATTTCTTTGTGATCTGATGCTT
Organism: Peronia peronii; assembly: GCA_039654565.1. Taxonomy (NCBI): domain Eukaryota; kingdom Metazoa; phylum Mollusca; class Gastropoda; order Systellommatophora; family Onchidiidae; genus Peronia; species Peronia peronii. Next base: position 4,803 of record JBCEWB010021740.1, on the reverse strand, counting down.
TCACATAAATTTCGTGTTATCGTAGGTCTGTGCTGTATAGCAAACAGTATATCGAGCGTAATGAAAGGCGTACGACAGGGTGGAAACATACACACAAACGCCACACTGACAATCACTCTGTCCCACACACCCACACAGACATTTAAATGTCACAGAAAACCAAGCTAATAAACAAGTTCACACATCAATAGGCCGGCTGCCGAGCAAAAGGTTCTTTTTTTTTTTCCTGGCAATGCCGTGATGATTTCAACCGTCCTCCGATTCTCGTTAAAGTAATGTCAACATAAAATTCTCTTCAGCTTCAACATTTGCGCTTGAAAATTCCGTCTTAAAATCTCTTACAGTGTCATGATCTCATAACTTCAATGTGAATATGCCTATCCCCCTCCCCCCTCCCCCTCCTCGCCTCTCCTGTCTTCCTGCTCTATCTGACATCTGTTTGTCTGTCTGTTTGTCTTTCTGTCTCTCTGTCTGCCTGTTTGTCTCTTTGTCTCTCTGTTCCTTTGTCTCTCTCTCTCTCTCTCTCTGTCTTTCTGCCTGTCACTTTAGCTGCCTGTATATTAGTCTAGCTGTCTCTATATTCTATATGTGTTATTTGTTTTTGTTCTTTTTTCGTGTATCCACTTACCTGTTTATCTGTCTCCCTGTCTGATAATTCAGCGAATGGTTTACATAGATCGCGTTTGTTTGATTTCTTTTAACTGCCTAAAAAAAAGAAAGAAAGATCTAAAACGTATCCATGATATTTTCTTCCACTTTTGTAGATATATTTTTCACTATAAGCAATCAATCCGCTTTACAGTAACATACGCTCCGCATGTGAAATAACGATTTCGAGATAACCACTCGCAGGTGGTTGAAAGGCGTAAGAATACCTGAACAACAATTTCAATTGACTTTTTGGTTTTCTTACGTTGGCGTGCAGTAGATATCTTAAGCGTACTTTCTGTCCTTTATTCCCTTGAATTTGGCTCCAGTTCTTATACCCTTGTAGTGGAAACAAAAGCCAAGTACGATACTGGACACTCTGATAAAAACAGTGAAAAACAAACAAAAGGAACCGATAATGACAACTACAACAACAAAACAGCAACATTAACAATGACATCCCACAACAATTCACTACCACTAATAATAATAAACGACAACGGCAACAGTAATAACAATAATGTGAAAAACTTCCTTCATACTCACTCTTCTTGCTAGCAATTAACTTCGTCTGAAGTCATCAGGTCACGTCCTGCGAGCTGTGCATATGCACTAATCTTTACATCCGTAACGGTTGTGGATCAATGCCTAAGTCTCCGCAAATGTTCTCTTTGTCCATTCCTGAATGTTGTCGGTCTATTATTTCTTTTGTCCTCTTTTTCTTCCCATGACTTGAATACAACCTTGACTGATCTGCAACCTAAACTATCTTACTAGCCACCTAATCTGCCTTTAGCGGCCGGCTATATTGGGCAATCTCTAGCAGCATCATCGACACCTGAGACTGGAAGAGTGTTAAGTCATAAGATGATTGTTATTGCTCTTTTTCATGCGCCAGAGTTGTATCAGATATCAGCGATCATGATCGTCCATCCTCTGTTTGTGTGGTAGTTCTTAGGAACTTCACGTCACTGCGTTTAGACCTTGTCGCGTGATTCAGACTGTTAAATTAATACTAAAATTGCTTCAACATTGTCTCAAAACGATATTTTGGGTTCGTGTCTGCTATCTCAGAAAGTTAGACGGGAGGGCGATGGTGATGATGATGTATTTATACCTTCCTGATAAATACTTGTGTTTCTTTATTTGTTTGTTTGTGTTTTGTAGGTGTTGATGAATCGAACGAAAAAACAGGCAAACTCCGGCGTGGCGACAAGGGAAGAGGGAACAGTTCACATTTGCGGTACGTTATTTGTTGTTTATAACGCATGGATTTTATTTGCCCTCAGAATCTTTGTCAGTCGTAAGTTTAACTTTGGACCGCCAAGATCTCTCTGAACGTCAACCATAAGTTTATCTTTGTATTACAAAGTAACCATTCTGCTATCATTTTGTTTGGAACCATAACGTTAGTATTCAGTCATAAATCTGCCTTTGTGTCAGAGTTATCATGGCACAATAAATGCATCATAGAGTATTGCTAGTTACTAACAGTTTCAGAAATGATTACAAGTCGATCTAGTTATCCCTATTGGTATTGCGTGGCAATTTGTTGGTGTGTTCAGGCAAAACAAAACTCTAATCGATATCGACCAGCACAGAATACAGTGGCGAATGCATCTTTGTAATCTGCATAATGCAGTTGCTTTGCAAGATTTGCCTTGATTGAGATGATGCATTAACAGTAATAGGACACGTTTATCTGACTCTGCCTCTGTCCACAGTGAAAGTCTGTTCCTGATACTGAGTGGCCTCTATGGTATTATCATCGTCATTTTGGGCGCCGTCATCCCTATCACAGAAATCTTCATCTCCGATGACGTTGAACGAGCCTTCGAGGTACAACTGTTGCTAGATCAATCTCCTCTCCTTCCCTCACATCCTTTAATCTGTACGCTGACTTAGCACACCAATGCATAGCATGGCATGAAACTTATGACAAATTGAAATGTCCTCTGAGGACAAATTCGTTCCTAAATTTTTCAGCCTCTCTGGATTTTTCAAATCTGTTTCTTCTTAATATATATATTTTTAAAATTAGGATTAAGAAAAAAAAACAACAACAAAAAAACAAAAATACTCCACTGCTGAAATATTTTAACTCCGTTCCGGTTCACAGCTAAAAATTGAAAAATTATGATTGGTTTGATTCCTGAGACCTGTTCATATTTGGTAGCTGTAAAAGAAAAATGAGACAGCGCTGATTTTGCACAATTTATACATTATGCAAGTTTGTAATTATTGGAAGGAGTTCCCCCTCTCGTTAAATGAGCCTGTGTGTGCATGCATTGCTCGACAAAACGAAATTCTCTACAGCTGAAAGTGTCAAGTAAGCGCTGGTCTGTTCTTTACTTCTCTAGACTCGAAGCTCATTGTTTTCTTTCTTTCTCTCAATTTTTTCTTTCTTTTTTTCTTTCTTTCTTTCTTTCTTTCTTTATAAATCAGTATGTTGTTAATTCATTTCCTCCATACCGAGGTAGGACATCGAATTTTATTGTCCTCAGAAATGACACTTGTTTTGAATGAGCCTGAGTCGAGGCTATAAACCACTCAGAAAAAAAAAATTCCATTTTTTAAAAAAATTATTTTATTTATTGTTATTTAAGTTTTATAAACGTAGCCTCGCTATACATGTAGAATAACAACCAATTACGGTAAGAGGAATATTTTATCTGTTCTATTTTTGCTCGACAGGCTTTCTATGTCTATTTATACGTGGTCAGCATTCTCTTCCTCTGCTACGTCTACGCATATCTTCTCCGTCGGAACAGACTGAAGACAGAGTTCCTCACTAGGACCCTGTCCCGATCCCTCTCCTGGACCAAAGCTTGGGGCCGAGGCTGGGATAAAAAGGGAGACAAAGATGTCAAGGGCAAACTCCGGAAGCGGATGATTTCCCTTGATGTATCCAACCATCATACAGGCACCTTCTATTTACGGCTAGGAGTCCTAGGTAAAGTTTGGACCACAGTCTTGTTGGAGTCGTTTAAGTGTATCCATTTTTTGTTTGTCGAATATTAAGTTAAATTACACATTCGGTACGTTCTTATCAGATAAACAAGCTCTTCTGTTCTAACCGAATATGTTCGATTTCAGTTTTTCTGTTATGTATTGAAACGAATATCATTATGCCATATAAATGTGCTCTTTACAATACATAGGCCTCTATATACAAATTGAAAGTTTGCAAATATATCGTGATAAGGTACTACTTTTCTGCATGTGAATGCTAAGGGGATTTTGAAACCTACGTATGCCTTTACACACTTTGATTTTTATAAATTATTATACATTAGTCAGACCTAAATGTCATCATATTGTATTCTGCCTAATTTACCACTAATCGAGTTGAAGAAAAACTAAACCTCCCTGGAGTAAGGTCGAGAGCTGATCTCGCATATTCAGATTCAGCTCCATCAAGCTATTTGGCTTTTGTTTACTTCTTTGTATGTGTGGATATGTATGTATGCTTGTGTGTGTGTGTGTGAGTGTGTTTGGTCTTGAGAATATTCCTAAGTTTAAATGTATAGTTGGATGTCTGTGTGTGTGTGTGTGTATGTAATTAATGCTGCTATTCCCTCATTTTACATGATCACATGATCACACTTTCAAAAGACGACATCTGCACTCTATAGTGTGGACATATTTGTATGAAATTTCTCATTATGCTTTAAATAATATTGTCACTTTGAACATTAATTACACTCTTCCACTGGACAGGGTTTGGCATTGGCTCAATGATCCACAGTGGCCTCAACTTTGGCACCTATTTCTCTGTGGCTGACTCATCCTGTAACGAGCCTTTGCAAGCGATCAAGCCAATGATCCATCTTGTGTTCACCTTCGTCCAGCTCTATTTCATCTTCATGAACTCCAAGGTAAAGGCTTCCATTTTGAGGCGCTGTTGGGGAGAGTAATGTGTAGTTCTATCACACCTTGAAGTTTATTTCTATGCCATCTTTGATTAAGACAAACTTTATGTGACTAAGATATGAAAATATACTTTCCTCGGTTAAAGAAACCTTTGGTCACAGGTAGCGGAATAATGATATAGTAGAGTTGTACATGATCGCTCAAGTGCCCCCCCCCCAATCCCCCCACCCCCCACCCTCAACCCCACCCCTGGGTGGATACCAAATTACACCACACATTCAC
>JBCEWB010021630.1:0-14766 GCA_039654565.1 Peronia peronii | reverse complement strand
TCCTGTTCACTTCGATTCAGTTCTTATTTTATTCTAGATGATGACCCCCCCCCCCCCCCCCCCCTCCCCCCCTTTGTGCATGTTTCAATACGATTGATCATACTGTGGCTAATGGACCGTTTGCGTGTTTTGCACCAGAATTACAGAACAGGTGCGGGAATTCCTCACACAATGCAGAATTTCGTATTACTGGGAAGGTGATGAACGGAAGATAGAGGTGGTGTTCCTGTAAGTCATGAGAAATGCTTTGAAATATTTTCATGTCATTAGACACCGCATGGCCTTGGACAACAAGGACTGGTCTCAACTCTACGTGGCGTCCAATCAACCACTGCTCTAGACTGATATGTCACGCCTTGTACGGCCCAGATCTACTGCTACCTGCCACATCAGTTCTCTGAGTGCTGTGGGTAGCCTACCGGATACTGCTGAAGTTATGACCACAGGCCACAGAGCAAACAGTTTAATAACGCACCAGGGATCAGAAATCGGAAAAGCAATCTCAAGTTCTTATGGGGAACATTGCCTAGTAACAGTACATGCAGCCCTGAATTCTCCCAAGGACAAACGTTATAAAACCGTAGATGAAGTCCTAAATTTTTCCCAACAAAAATTCTTAGAAATGGAAAATGCATGTGTGATCTTGAATAATTCTGGAGACGATAGCCTACAAATAGCAAAAGAAACCCCAAACTCTTCCGATGACGAGTGTCCAGACGGCGACGATCAAATTCTGATGAAGCCAGCCCGCCCGTGGATACAAAAAGTTGAGTGGGATGGCCAGACCATCTACATGATCCGTTCCCTTCCGATGGCTGATGCTTTCGTCTTCGGTGAAAAAAGACCCGATGGTCAGCTCGTGGCACTTCTAACATATCCAGTCACTTCCTTCGACTATCCCAATATATTGTCCTCCATCAGTCTCCCAAGAGACAAAAATCAGAGTCGGTATGTAATCCCCAAATCTCATGTTGCGAGTGACTTCATCAAGAAAACAAAGATCGGATTTGATCCTGCTCAGTGTATTTTCATAAAAATCGCAGGCATTATTGTAAACGCATCTGGAGATTTCAAGAAAGCTGCTAAAATTGCTGCGACCTACCAACTACTACATGCACCACCTTCCGATGATGAACATCGTCGAATCAGCCGACCCAGCGTTGCCTTTAGTCAGACAAATGTCTTCCCTGACATGGAGAAAGACAGAAAGATATCGGCACCGCGGTCAAAATTGAAACGGCGCAATTCGGTGGCCGTGACTCTGGAAGAATATATGAAGATGAAAGATGAGGAGGAAGAAGCCCCGAAAGACCGCAGGCCGAGCTTGGAGCAAGTGGTATCACAGTTAGATCTGCTGGTCAAATCAGAAAATCTTCGGGCACTTGAGACTAAAGCAACTCCTGCCCATAGCAAAAAAAAGTCACCAGAAAGGACCACACTCTGGGATGATCTCAGAGCTGCTGGTTTTGCCGATGTGAGGCAACGAAGACAAAGTCTCTTTGAAATGATCATCGACACAAAGCCTAAAAAACCGCAGGCAAAGGATGTGGGGGCAAGAAGAAAGTCATACGTCGCTTCTCGCGTGGAGGAGGCTTACCTGCCTGGACGCCCGGCTAAACAGCCTCATGATTGGCGAATCGACTCACAAAGACCTTCGCAAGAGGCATTGTCGCCAATGGCTCTAGGTAGACAAGTCACTGACTTAGAAGACCAGTTTGGGGGAGAAAAGTCAACATCACACCCGCCTCTAACTGAGATGAAAATGGAAGAGTCAGTTGAAAAAACTGCCAAAACTGAACCCAAAGCTCAGAAACTACCCGCGGGAGAACAAACCCAACCACCAGCTAAACCGGCATCAAAGCGACACGGTTTATGGGGCTCCTTGAAAAAAAACCTTTCATTCAAATCAAAGTCTCCGAGCACAGCGCCACATATAGCGGATGCAGCAGGTGCACCATCCGCAGCACAGGAGTCCGGCACATCAGACACCAGACCGTCCAATACCAAACCGTCCGGCCAGAGAAGGAAATCTGTCAAATGGACTGATGAAGAGGCGTACGGCCCCCTCGCAGAAACTAAAGACTCAGACTCAACCGTAACGGAACTTCAGGAGTCCAAGGCCTGCAGAAATAACAACTATGTAAGTAGGCAGTGACACCCAATTGCCAATTATGTGCAATGCAAATCGTTGTCATTGGAAAGATTACTGTGCGACTTTAGCAGCAGCTGCAGAGACCTCTTTTGTCACTGGTTTGTTTTGTATTTAATTAGAATAATGAATTAAAAGAGGATAATTCCTTTGTTGAACTTATACACTTCAAAGACAAACACCACTGGGAAGATTACTCCAAAAAATATTACTGCACTTGGCTAAGACAGGTTACATAACGTTCCTCCAGGTAGAATTCCGTGTTTCCTGAACAAAACAGCTAATGTGAATTTATCTCGATTTGAATCTCACTATCGTTGCATAGGCAGATCGTAAGTCTCACTTTCCAATTCATTTAAGTTGTGTAAGAGAAAACTGAGTTAACCATATAGGGTTCCAAATGGACCAGCCTTTCCAGCGTGTGAGAAGTGAGTGTGCAAGAATGTCTTTCATGCCACCAATAATATATAATATCTACATCTTTGTCTATCTGTTCATCCATCCATGCCAGCACGGTGTTTCAAAATCCACCCATCTATCCTTCTGCCCGTTTGTCCATTCATTCATAGATCCATACATCCACCTACCCATCCACTGAGGATCAGGTTTGACGATGATTTTTTTTCACTATGACAGAAATGTGTTCCCGATGTCCCCGAAACCGACGTGCAAGTACTGCAATATGAACTTTGGAAGGCCCGACAAGAAATTCAGACCTTAAGACAAATCAATAGCTATCTGAAGGTGAGAAGTAAACCTGGCTTGGAAGTACTGGAAACCTTATCTTGATGCAATATGGATGACAACAGTATAGATAACTACTGAAAATAACAGATATATAGCACTTGTTCCCGTATAGTACAGCCTCTAAGGGCTGTTCAACTCTATTATTTCTCCGACTAAATTAATTGTCTTTACCAAGGGCAAAATGTCGGGCCCCGATGGGATCTGAACCCAAGAATCCCTGATCCTGAGTCTGACGGCCCAACCACTAGGCTATCAATACAACCACATAACACATCGTCGGAAAGGTGATACGAAGTGCTAACCCATAAAATTTATGAAGATCGCCTTGTTTTTTTTCCCCTTTTTTTAAGCTTCATTCACCTTGTGTTTTATGTGCTCAGTAAAAATATTTTCAAAATTTCTTATTACAAAGCATAATACGAGAGAAGTGCAACACCCTCAGTCTACCCCTAGCCCTCAGTCTACACGCTAACACACAGGAACGCTGACTATGTGGGATAGCGTATTGGGTCTTTTTTTTTTTTTTTCTCCAGGCACACAAAGCGCTGACCCATTGTCATCTCAACGAGTCAACTTGTTCCCTGGATTGATTGCAACGGAATCAAACGATTTTATTCGGGCATTGTCACCAAACCTAGTGCTAGCAGTCTGGTTGATATTTGAATTACTACCGATCACTTCCCGTAACAGCTCAGAGCTCAGGTTGTCTACGCTCTGTAAATGCACGCAGTGAACTGTTTCCGTACTTTCACAACTATAATCTTTACGCTGAAAAACTAGAGTGATTTTGATTTGCCTTCAGGAATGAAGCATTTAATGCCCCATTTTATACTGTATGCTGAGCGAAAATAAAATAAACTTCGAAATGGAGCTCTTAGTAGAGCTGTCATTTACTTTGAATAAACAATCAGGAATGAAAGAAATATAAAAAAAATCAACAAAAAGAATTAAATTGAATGACGTGTCAATTTCAGATAAAGATATAGCTCTATGCCTCGATGACATGAGAGAATTATCTGTTGATTTTCTTTTGATACAAGTCACATTGTGAAGACTTAATTCTTCTGACAACCACCACTCCTCCGAACTACCGCGCCGCATCATGCACCAATTACTATTGCTGGGAGCTCCCTTCTGATACAGCAGTTCAAACTACAACGATTTAACCAAGCATATTCCTGCATGTTTACATCGTAGGGCATCGACTCCAATTTCTGAGTCACCCACAGACCACGGAGACCATAAAACCAGACGATGACCTTAACACATTTTGCTTCGAATCAAACGTTTATGTAATTATGCACAGGCCGATGTTTTGGAACATACCCTTGCTTTGTTTTGTTCACATGTTTCAAGCCTTTTTCCACCCCACAGGGTAGGCTGACCTCCTTAAAAAAAAAACGAAAACAAAAAACATTCATGTATTCTACTGAGTCTCCAAAGAATATTTATTTGATCACCCGGATCCATTTATCTTTTCATCCTTAACAAAAACGGGGGAGGGGTGGGAGAAGATTGAGAGGGAGAGGAGGAAAGAGGTGAGGCCGGAGTGCTTTCCCCATCTTGGTTCTCCAGCAGCAAGTCTTCTATGCCTACACATCACAGATGGTAGCTCGCAGACAATAAGTTCTTAATAGACAAATATATCTCCCTTGCTCATAGCAAGGGTACGTAGAATTTCTTTCCAATTCTATTCCAAAATTAAAATCACATGCCATGCATGTCTTTCTACACGATTTATTTTTTTTAAACGTTTCTATACTATGAATCTGCAACAAAACCCACAATAGGCTTATGAACTCGAAAACTGCTGAACGAATCCATATGAACTTTGGCACAGAACATAGTTGCATATGGATCTGTGTTTCTATGTACATAAACCCGAAAAAAGCCTATTATCTTTGACGTTATTCCAAAATGCAATAATAACTGAATAATTAACTCGCATGGGTGCTTGATCCGGATTCTACGTTTGATAATACGACGTGTTCAAACCCGTTTTCTTTGAGTAACATTAAGTTTAATCAACCCAAATCTCAACATCGAGGTGCCCACGTTTGCCATACACTTCAAGTCGTAGGACTACATTTAAAAAATCTCTCACGGAGGCCGTGGGTTCTCTTCTAGTCTAACAAAGTAGTCTCTTTTAGCACATATTTTCTCACGTGACACTTTGTTTTCTTGCATTTTTCCCACCACACAAAATACAGTCTCCGATTATGCTTTTTCTCAAATCAGTCATCTTTTCCATTTTCTTTCTCAAAATGATGGTGCCTTGCATATTCTGTTAGTCAATTCAATCTCTTTTCAAAAGTTCTGGTCAATGAAGAAACAAAAAAATATACATCAAACAAAACAAAGCAAAAACAAAAAACTGTCAAAATCTACTTTCATCAAGTGAGATAGCAAAAAATTGCCATATTAGACTTAATATGGTTCTAAGCCTTCAACTTAACACTGACCACTCCTACATGATAGAGAAGTCTTTTGTCTGGTTATACTTGCCATTTAACCTGCATTCACCGTTAAATGATTATTGCTTAATTTATTTGCTCAATAATTCAGTTACAAATGCAATACATGTATTGCATTTTGTCAGCATACTATACTTAGTATTGAATTTATTCATTCACTGACAATCACATTCTTTATATATATAAAAACTTCACACTGATAATATATACTATTCCCTTTCACTATTAACAAAAACAATATAATGACATTAAGATGAAAACACAATGACATGTAGTTTGAAGCTTCGATAAACTAAGTGTATAGGATCAAAAGTCAACTTTTTTTTTAAGATCTAAAGGATTAATGCTGAACAGATAAATGTAAACAAAGAAAGAAAGAAAAAAAGAAAGAAAAAAGAAGACAAGAAGTATAAGCATAAATGAGAAAAGAATGCATTCACTGTTGTCACATTGCTCATGTCTTAAATAATAAACATTTGAACTTCAAGTACTGTTGAAAGATCCTATCTTTACAATAGTTCATATTCCACTAAGCAAAAACCTGGAAATCCCAGCCGGAGTGTTTGCACCCCTCTGCTAAAAATAGAACACTCACTGATATTTGTTACCGCTCCACCATGAGATCTGAAAACAATTGTCACCGGTCCCATGCATTTTTAGATGTTTTTCTGTGTAAATGACAGTGAACAGTTTGGAGTGTTTGTACCTCCCTACTAAAATTAGACAGGGATTTCCAGCCGGTCATTTAGTCAGAACAAATTTATTGATAATGAGGTTGTCTTATTCTTTTTAATAGTCGCCGGCTATGTCATTTATGACTTAATCTTCATCTTGAAATTATCATCTCTTTCACTCTCCCATGTTTTTCATTTTCATGTTTTGTCTTTATACTTTGAGCAGAGACAGAGAGAAAGTCTGGATATGACCTCTGTCACAACACAGCCGTACTGGGCACCTGACCTTTTTTCACTGATTAAGGATTGCAGTAAGATTCTTTCCACAACTCTCTGCCTCATTCCAGCCATTTTTCTAGGAGTTACATTGGGCAAATATTGCTTTTGAATATACATATTATCAATAAAGAAACACATCTCAGGTCTATGCAAGCACTTGTAAGGTGCTTTGTTTTGTTTATTTGTGTTGGGGTTTAACGGCACATCAGCAAGCACATCACGGCTATGTTGTGCCAAACACAATACATGAGATATGTTTACACGTCAAGAAGAAGAGAAAAAAGAGAGGGGGGCACTGGACAGAAGACAGGAGCAAGGAGACAGAGAAGAGATGTCACCCCTGGAATGTCGAGGATGGCATTCTATGGGGGAATCCCACCAATGGTGGATTTTCATTGCCTGCAGGTCAGAGCAAAGAACCTAGTTATATACCCCGGGCCCTTGTGGGGGAATGTGTAAGGTGCTACCAAGTATTCATTATCTAAAACTGGAGATCACTTTGATCACTGCTGATTTCTAAAAATTCCTTTGATATCTACATTTCTAATTTTGGATATCACACACTGTTAATGTTCTTCATTTATATCTGTGTTATCATCTTATTTATGTTGTGCATTTGTTTGATATTCCAGGTTAAAGGAAACTTAACCTGAAAGAGAACAATATTATTAGTGAAAAAAAAAGATAAAGACTTCCTACAAATGTAAAAAAAAAAAATTACTATATACTATCACAAATAGTATATAATTATTATTATTATTATAAAAAAAAATCATAAAAAACAAAGGGTTGAGAGGTGAAATCAGAATGTAACCATTATCATCACAAATTGTATTAACTGACTTAAATCTGTCTGATATTCAGTTTGTTAACAGTGCAATATACCAAAATCAGTGAGCACACTCATTTATTCCCTAACAGAGCATTCTAATCACTATGAAAAATGTAGAATTATGTCAATATCAGAAACAATTATAGACAGAATAGAGAACTACAGTGAAAAAAAAAACAACAAAGAGAATAAAAATGAATGAGATATTGTTACTATAAATAAATATCAAACATAGCAAATTCTAAAAAATACAATAACATGGCATGGTGAAATAGCAAACAGAAAATAGAAATTACGACCTGGCAAGAAGATCCATAAAGTGCAAAAAAAAAACAAGTAAACAAATACACAAGAAATCAAATGCACAGAATGCAACCTGAATATAGCATATCTATCTGAGGGACTGAATACCAAACCTGAACCGAACCAAAACAGCAAGAACAATAAATTAACAAATGCTAAGGAAAACATGTTACTTGTATGCAGCAGAGCCTTACCTTTTCCACAAAGTAAGGAATCTTATCCAAACTACTTGGCCGAGCAGAGAATTTACTGTATTGCCTTGCTGCTTCCACCTACACAGAGTATAAATTTTAATGTGAAATGTTAACAATAACTGTAGCTGACATTTAATTCCCTTGATTACCGAAGGGTATAAAGCATATCATCTCAGGCACATAAAAAATCTTACATGCAAATTCAGATAATTTAGATTTACTATACAGCTAAAACTATGTGACTCAATTGTATAAAGAGTGAAGCAGGGACAAATTCTCATCAACTATTTGTATAGTCAGTTGATACAATTATAGACCTTATTCATGCTGTGATGAAATAGTATTTAATATTATATATGCCTCATGACAAATGAGGATTTTATAAATAGTGTATATCCATGCAAAATTTTTTCTTTCTTTCTTTTTTCTATCTTTCTTTCTTTTTTTCTATCTTTCTTTCTGTATTTCTTTCCTTTTTTTTTTTTAAGTTATGTCATTAAATTGATCTTTGACTGATTTCACCAAAAATGTTGGAATGCAAATCCCTAGCTATTTCTTGTTCACAATTTAACTGCACAATGAGGACTTCACTTCTTCAGTTTTTCTAAATTTTGTCACCCATTAATTTGATACAATCTGTTACTAATGGTGTTCCAAGATTTCCAAAATGACTAATGTTACAGAAGCCTTTTGTTCAAACAGAGTATCTAATTCTATTAATGTAATTCTATCATTAATTACTAATTATATTAAGGGATACTTATCTGAGTTTTTATCATGTAACACAAACAAACCTGGGGATATTCTTGAAATCCTCCCATGGCCTCTTGGTCAGAATCACAGGAGCCACCAATAACTATCAGAGGCCTGCAAGAGAAAACAAAGCAACATTATTTGTGATAAGTCCAAAGATGAATCAATTCTAATTACATTCCTAAGGTCCTGTGTATTTCTGACAGCCCTATAGACAGAAGCAATTGTCACTCCTGACAAATGGTAGGCTTGTTTCAGCTGAAGACTGAAGGCAATGGGAGATCGTTGTGCTCAGCCCTGTTACTTCCCTTTACCAGACACAAGAGGGACTGGACAAACAGTGTAAAGAGCAAAAAAATTACTTCTGCGTTTTTTACTTTCATGGTGTACCATGAAAAATTCCAAAAAAATTATGATGCAAAGAGAATGTTTTCTTCTTATTGTTATAATTTTATCACATTTTTGGCGATCACTCTTTCGAATGACAGGGTGTAAAAGGGATTTTTTCCTCTTTACAATGTTTGCTACAGACCGCTTTGGCTGGGAAAGGGAAGTACTTCAGCTGGTCAAAATGATCTCCCCTTACATGAGTCCCTCTTTTGGAAGGTGTAGACAATCTGTGAAACGATCTCCCATTGATGAAAATATCAAGCATAAAACAATTAACAAATCAGGCGAGTGCTCTGGCATATTCCCTCAAATGCACTGTATATTAAGAATTGAAGATTACAGTGAACAACTTAGATAGAATACTATGGGTGAAAAGTCTGTGCTTATACTGAATTATCAGGCCTACAACTGACAAAGAAACACAAATGGCATAAACAACATTTCTATTAAACTGCAGGAAACAAAAATTGCATGAATCCAGGAAACCTTACCAACAATTTTCCATTGCATTTGCCATGCCAGCTAATGCATGAACTAGACCAGGTCCAGAGACCACCAGGCAAACAGCTGGCTTCCTTGTCAGATAGCCAATAGCAGATGCAGCATATGATGCCTAGAAAGGAATCCAAGTGAGAAATATTCCTTATGCACCAGCCTTTACCTTCTCAGGCCCACATACTACTGGGTATTTAAATACACTATAGCTGCAAAAAAGTCTAAAATTGAAATTCTTTTTTCTTGTACAGTGAAACATTTCTCTGCACAACAGAAGATGTCATGAAAGCTAGAAGTTTGTTTCTCTTTTATATTGAGCCTATTGTAATTATACTACGGTCAAGTCAATGCTATTCAATTTCAAAATCAACTTGATAAGCCTATATTTCTATTGCTATGCCCTCAGTGTTACTCAAACCTGATTGCAATTTTTACAAAAAAGAAAAAAAAAATTACGGTATCATATTTCAATGTTTCAGAAAAACTTTTCCTAACCCAATATTTTTCTACAGATACTATAGTAGTGCTGCATTTGAAAATTAGCGGACACGCTTTATGACTTCCATTTCATCTTTATGGTGAAGCAAAGCCTAACTATTTCACTAAGATCAGTTCTATGAAGACAAGACTACTCACCGCTTGTTCGTTTCGCATGGCAATAAATTTGACTCCCTCCAACTGAGCTGCCATGCCAACTTCAATCACTGGTACACCAACAATGCCAAACATGTACTCCACACCCTGGGCAATTGAAGAAACAAAAAATGTTACAATATGGATGCGGCACGGCAATGTTTTCTTCATCCATACAACATGTCTACATGCTATGCGGCAGTTCACATTAACTCTAGACCTGCAAACAAGCCAGAAATAGCATATCTCCACTGTGGTGAGCTGCCAGCCTGTCAACCTGGATGATCAGCACTAGTGCTTATCTTCGGGACATACTGTCCTGACAGCTTACTCTCTCCACAAATTGGAATGACACAATGCATGCCTACATCATATCTCCTGACTGAGCATGTGTTTCCAGGAATTCCCTCCTAATCTTTTCTTCATATATAATAAAGAAGTCCTGGGTCACGGATGACATACTAAAGCTGTGCGACAAATGCAGAGAACTGAAGCACAAGAATAATATGGCTGAAGATGTAAAACTATACAGAAGAGCCAACCAGCAAGTCAAAAAAGGCATGAGAAAAGCAAAGAAGGCAATGACTGAAGAACAATGCCAAGGTATCAAAAAAACCTTGAAAAAAAAAAAAAAACAGCAAGAAAGCCTATCAGCTGTGAAAGAACTGACAAGCTCTGAGAAGGGAGAACCACTGCCACCCAAGACAATGCAGGGAAATGTCTGACAGAAGAACAAGATATTCTAAAGGGGTGGACAGAGTACTGCTTTGAACTATATATACAAACACACAACAACAGGAGATCCCAAGTGCTAAATGTCCCTCAACAAACCCTATCCTGTAGGAAGAAGCTGAAACTGAAGTAGAATCACTAAAGAAGGACAAGTCAGTAGGAGTGGACAACATTCCAATGGAGCTGGTCTAGGCAGGAGATGCCATGATAGATATGTTACTCATCACCTGCAGTAAGATCTGGCAGACAGGAGAATGGCTTTGAACTCAGTCCCTGATCATCACTCTTCCAAAAACAATGGCAATCTACAACTATGTCAAAACTACTGTACTATCAGCCCGATCAATCAGCCTAGTAAGATCATGATAAAAATCCTCCTGAGTAGACTGAAGCCACAAACTGACCAAATCATCAAAGAAGAACAGACAGGTTTCAGAGCAGGAAAAAGCAAAACTGAACAGATGCTAAATCTAGAATACTTTGTGAGAAGTACAGCAAACCAGCAAAATCTTTTTCGTATTCATGGACTTTAAGGAGGCGATTTACAGAGTTTGGCATGCAGCTTTATGGGCAACCACCAGACTGTATAATGTAACTTGATCAAAACTGTAGAATACCTCTATGACAAGGCGACCAGCACATTCTACCATGACAACAACAAAGGAGAATGGTTCTAAACCACAACTGAAGTATGCAAGGATGTCTGTTCTCCCTCACTCTCTTCAACACTTTTCTAGAGAGAATAAATTGAGTTTTTCATTCGGCTTTCAGCCTTCAAGCAGCCTTTTTTTAACATACTAGCCCTCTCTCCATGATTTCTGTGTCTTGCGTATCTCTATCCTTTCAAATTTCAAGTGGCATGGGAGAGTGTTCTTTTTTCTCTCTCTCTCTCCCTCTCTCTCTTTGTTTGTTTGTTTTTGCTAAATTGATATGATATTCTTCTCACAGTATTCTATGCCTAAATAGGTTTTAGTGTAAATAAACGAATGCCTTCCTATCTGGACTGGAGTAAGTGGTGCACATTATTTCACAACCTACACCTACAACTCTCCTTTTGTCACTCTGCTATCTGTTATTCGTAGACCTGTCTATGATATATGAAATATTTTAATGTTTTTTTTTAAACACCGAGAGGCCTGTTGATGTTGAACTGATGTAGGATCGTGGAATAGCAGGAATGTGAAGCAGCCAGAAAATTTAATATTAACTAGTTGAAAACAGTTTGAGGCAATGTTGTAGATTTTACCCCCAACATTTGTGAAATGGTATTTAAACATTTTTAAAATCCAGTTTTTAATTGTGTGTTTTTCAAAGGTCAATTTTCATTAATTTTCAAAACAACAAATAATAATAATACATGTAATAATAACAATCTTTGTAGAAAACAAAAATTCAAATTTCAGTAACTGTAAAAAATGAGATACATATTTAACTTCATCTCATCATACTACTTCTAGTATCAAACAGAAACAACTCACAACATTTTTTTCCACTACACACACATACACAGACTATTTTTTATGTGTGTGTGATTGAAACACAAATAATATAAGTTTACACACGTGAAATCAGTCAGCAATTTCATATGATGATCTGTGACAGCCTATGTGGAAGACAAAAAATAAAACTAAAGTCGTCACATTTGGCATCATAACAGTGAACAGTAGACCCTGGACCATTATAGTAAACAGAACTTATTGAGCTCGGAAACGTACATTTTTGTGCATTTTTGTACAGCTGAGATAACCATCACGACAGGAGGTTGAAAAGCTTAATAAAACTGTAACCTGGACCATCATTATACAATCCCAGGCAATGCATCTGACCATCATCGACAGTCACATTTCTCTTGGAGAGAAGCAAGAAGAGGAACAGCTTTGATGTTTTCAGTGGGCCTTTGTTTGCAACAAAACAGTTTTGTAGTTAATCATGGGCTAAATGTTTTGGGGTTACTATCTGATTATGCAGATGCATTGTACCTAAATTATAAAAAATACAATATAGCTGAAGTAATATTCCAAGTTTCTTCCTTATACAGGGGCAAAATATCAGTGAGTGGCTCTTGTGAAAAAAAGGGTTACAGGGTTTTAAAAGTACATGTAGAAGCATTAAAGAGACATATAGCATTTGTTCTCACTTGACAATCAGAGTACGGCTGTAGACTTAAACGTAACGGCTAGTTTTAGATCTCATCGGAAATGTAGTTGCGTACTTTTGTATTCAGTTCATCCGAGGTATTTTAAATGACACTAAGAAAGAGAAATAAATGGGGATATTTAATCATACATGTGTATTTATCTTGTTGGAATGGCTGGATCAGATGTATCGTTGAGTCCGAGCTCGATGGATATGGGATTTACTGTACTGGGGTTAAAAAAAAATAATTCATGTACATGTAAACAACTAAAATTCTAAGATTTTATTTATTCAGGTGAAAAAAAAAAAGCAGTGTATTGTGCCGAAATCTTAACTGAAATACATATACTTATTACTTGTGTCCCTTTTTTCTTGGACAATGTTTGAGGAATATCTTTGCAATTCAATAATACTGTGGATTAAGTTTTATTGAAATCCTTATTTTCATTTTTTAAGCGTTTATCCTTGTGATTTTAATTCTATAGTCATGCAATTCTGTATTCATGTTCCAATTAATAAATTGTACTGAAACTGCCATGACACAGGCATGATTTTTTTTTTTTAAACTTCGTCACAGATTTTGGTTATTTCTAAAATGGATTTTGGAAAATAAAAATTGAACACCAGCTCACAGAAATGCCCTCCCCCCACCCCCTCCCTTTTAAAAAAAAAATTATCACATGTACAAGCTTTGTACCTAGAGGATCGGAGGATCACTAGATAAGGAAAGTGTTAGCATTACTTGATATCCACATCATGTCAAATTACACTAATCTGAACCAAGACCATCCGTTCCATTCTGGACATTAATTAAGCAATTAGGCTACAATCAGCCGATCTTGCTTCAAACTGAATTTGACATGATGCGCATGCCCAACAGTGAGAACACCCCTTTGACCCGCCGACTCTAGAGCTAAATTTATCGTAGATATACAGTGTAAAAAAAAATAAAATAAGGATTTCATTGTTTAGGTGTAATGGACCTGAATAAGTGCTGCCAATGTTTAGATCTAAGTAATTTCAGTGCTGTACAAGTTTAATTTAGATCTCAAATTCTTTGAAGATGGCGAAAACACGTCCTTTCGCCATGACTGAACTCAAACAATGACCATCAGACTGAGCTGGTTTTCGCGTCACCGGAGATAGAAAAATAGCATCCTTGTTCGAATATACACAGGAGACTAACCGGACACGTGTCCATATAGCACCTGTTCTTGTACTGTCCCCATAATCATAGATGATCTAGATCTAGATATTGACTTATTATCTACATTCTAAGCTCTAGATCTGGATCGATTCACTTGTAAATTTGAATTTGAATTTTATATTAGCTCTACGGTGTTAATAACATCATGGGTTTTGTTTATATTCCACCCTTCTCTAATATCTTTTGATATTGTCAAAGGCCGTTGCTAATCGGACCCGGGTCCCCATTGAATATTTTTGCTATACAGAACCGGGCTATTTTAGAACACCCCCCATGGACCTGGACCACGGACCTGGGGCTATTTTTAGAACAGATCCGGGTCCCCATATAATATTTTTGCTATACAGACCCGGAGTTATTTTTAGACCCCCCCCCCCCCACATGAACCCGGACACTCCTATCCGGACCCGATGTTTTAGTGTTACGTTGCTATTAGGTTGCCCGGGTCCGTTAAGTGTCCATTTGTTATCCTGACCCTGGCTTATAGTATCTGGTCATGTGTTTTCTAATTACTGACTTGCTATTGGGACACGTGCTTTCTAAATATATTGGCTTGCTACCCAGACTCAAGTAATGGATTTAGTGCTAGGTAGATCTATCAGCTTCCTATGCCGACAGGGTGTCCCTTTAGTAGGCCTACTGTTTTACTAACGGGACACTGGTCGTCTTGGTGCACGAATAATAGTCTAATAGAACGGTATATTAAATGCTTGCTTAAGACAATGGCTCTTTGCCTCATTATAAATCTATCAATTACACTGTATTAAG